>DVQH01001706.1:0-11839 GCA_018231625.1 Papilio phestus | reverse complement strand
AACCAAGACAGAATTCGAAAACATTTTTATCCCTACTGTTAAAGGGACATATTTAGATAATGTACGAACACCTTCCAAGAATAGCGCGTCTACTTTTTAACAGTATACTTACTTGGCTAATCAGTTTTTTTTATTAATTCCAGTTACTTTATGAATCCAAATAACAATAAATTATGGTAAACTTACTTCTTTTGGAACATCACCATCCAGTCAGCTTCTAAGTCGCTCATATCGATCCTTTTTCCCAGTTCTATCACATAGGGATGTTTCTTCGACATTAGCCATCCTACGTGGGAGAAGAAAAAGCCTCGCTTCGCGTTGTGTGGGTCACCATCAGTGTCGGAATATCGGTGGTGCAGACGATGGTCTCTACACCAAATGTACATTGAATTCTGTGTAAAAAGTATAAAAGCTTTTGTAATGTCAGATACTGAACCCAATAATCGATCTTGAGTCATTTGCATATCTCAGATTCCAGTTTAATACTTTTTCTAATGAAACTAACTATACTAATTTCAGGTCATATTATAAGGTGGCAAACGAGCGAGCGGCCATCTAAATTCGCCGAAAGAGCGATCGCTGCCTATATATTTAATTGCAGATGCGTTGCCTACCCTTAATCAGCGAAGAACACACACGTAAAGAGGATATTACCATGGAGTAAATGGGACGTTTTAGGTAGAAGCCTGGAAAAAATCTACGTAACGATTTACCTGTCCAGCTGACGTTTGTAATGCCATGAGAATAGCTCGCAAAAGAGGAGTAGCCGAAAATGATTTGTGCGCGTACAGTCTATGAGCGCCGATGGTGATCCCTTCAGTTGTGACAAACACAAGAAAAAAAGCTGTAAACAAAAAAAGGCATGTTAAGTCATAATTAACTTATTTGTATAGAAGGAAGGCTTTAGAATTCTTACCCCATAAAAATGTTTTAAAGTCAACTCCTCCTGTTGTTAACACGAATAAACCCCATAATGCTAATAGATGGAGAATCAAAAATCCTATAGCATTTTTCCACACTATTTCATGTTTATACGAGTAGTCGGTCCCGATAACTCTGGCTGGTGTATAATTATTTTTGATAATTGAATCTAATTTGGAATCAACATAAGGTATGTTAGTCTGTCCAGATGACAAATCTTCAGCGGTCATCGCGACGGTAATTCCTGACTTACTGCTCCAAATGAAATTAGTTATACGCTTATAAAGCTGTTGATGTTCTATTAATGAATAATTTTCTTATTGTATTCAGATAGATTGCGTAAAAAAGTACACTTGAACTACAAGTTCAAATAACTAATTATAGATACATGTGTTGAATGTGCCAATATGTTGTCAGATATAGTCGTACGGTAGGTTTCCATGGTTAAAACTCTTGAAAATGTCCCTTTTATTCATATAAATGAAAAAAAAAAACCCGTACCAACTTGATCTCTCTAACTGAAATAGCGCCATCTATTGACTGCGTTTTAAAAGAGACATTTAAATTAAAGTGAATAATTTGAAAAGTTATACCCGTGACACTTTTTAATAAAAAAACAAAACCGACTTCCAAACAAAATACACTAAAAACAAAATATTCTCAATAAAACAGTACACTAAAAAGTAACGAAATAATTCCTTGAAAATAGTAAACCTCTTGTAAAAAAACAATAAAAAACATACAGAAGAATTGAGAATCTCATTCTTTTGGGTAGTCGGTCAAAAATAACTACAAAAATGCATCATGTATCATGTAGCAGAATAACATTTTCGTAACCTCTCAAAACGGCTTCTTATTCATTCAGAAAGGCAAATTCACAAATGGATGCCCCAAAAGTCTAGTCGAATGTAGTTGAAGTTTAATGAAAAGACTTTAATTTTATAAATTAAAGAACAAAACGTTCATTATCGTACTTAAATAAAAATAAATCAAACATTTTATTACAGAATATGAATAAATTATATTTTAATTAAAACTTAATTAACATAATATAGGTTTAATTATACACATTAGAAAGTGAAATTATAGTACCAAGTTTTAATCAAACGATGCCTACGAGAGTTACGAGCATTCCCAACATTATAGAAATTAGAACTTATACTAATTTCGACAAAAATTATCACAGCTATTAAACCATAAAACATGTTTCTGACCTTATTCTTAGCGGGACGCCGGCGCCCACCCATAGGTGTTGAAAACAGAATGTCTTAGAAGACGAATGTAAACATACATGTAAAAAACATTGAGCCCTTTTTAGTAGAAAGAGGTAAACGAGCAAGCAACACAATGTTACATGAGTACCATTAAAGTTTGTAATAAACACATTCGATGTTCCCTGACTTTTTAAATAAATAGCTACAATAGAATGTCATACTAAAATCGCGATCAGATGAAAAAAGTGTTGCAAAATAAAATTATAGGGTTTATTAAGAAACAGTACACATTACATTTCTAATTAAGTTGGTGTAGAACAGGTTATATTAAAAGAAAACACCTAGTCCAATTATAACCTATAAAAAAATTACCATGTGGTCGAAGTATAAAGCAAACTAATCCTTAGCACAATTGTAATAAACAAATAAATCGGCCACAAAACGCAAAGGAAACGGTTCGTCGACGACAGTTCTTGTAAATCTATATTCGATAGCAATCTTGATGTAACAACGTATGGAGAGCGGTCCAATGTCCCGAGCTTCAAACAACAGTGGGTTTCTACTGATGTGTTTTATTAATACCTATTGTCATCCTTTTCATACTCTCTGCAAAAACAAGGACAACCTGTCCAACGGCGGTATTCCACAGTAACAAAATACATCTCGATGAAAGTAAGTATCTCATGAAAATCAAAACAATATAAACGCTTTATCAATGATATCTATCTAACTCGATTGTTTCGAATCATCAAATCGATATGCAGATATAAATCTATGTCGAATTTGAATGATGAGACTAAATTTACTATTAGTAAGAAATAAGGCCGATCTTACGTCGATATGTCATTGCCAAGATGTAGGTAACGTAACGCACGAACAAATTCCATGACAAAAATACTTCGAAAAGGTCAAAACGATGAAATTATATTATCATGTATCCTAGTTTCTAAAGTAGCTTCCATTATGTTATCATAAAAATATCATTACAATATGCAAAATAAGCTTGATAAATGGTTGAACAATGTTTATAGAAATTGTCTAAAAAAAAACATATAGCCACAATTTTACGTGTCGTAGATAGCTCAATGATAAAGAAGGATTTATTTCTTTCGAATTTGAATAGTCACATTTAATCTAATTTCGTCTAAACTACCTTACGTAGATATTTATCATAGCTCAAGCCTGATTCTCTCATAAATTTGTCGTCTGCACGGGGTTCCAATAGCAACGGGTAAAATTTATTGCGGTCTAAAACAAACAAGGGCAACGTCCCACTGAGACTCCTTGTGAGCAATCGACAAAATGCAAATCTAAATATTTTAATTTATGTATAATAACATTCCCACTTTATCACCGCGTAACATTCTTTTTATACCAACGTAGAGTAACATGCTAATTAAAAATTAATAGTAAATATTGGTACCTTTCATTAATAATAATCTGAAATTAAAAAAAATTAAATCTAACTTTGTCAAGAACAAATTTTCAATATTATATTGGCACGTGCACAACAGAAAATAAAACGTGGCCCGTCATAATATTGCAAAAAAGCACATTTTTGGCACCTACGCTAACGACCGACCCTGTTGATTTGGCAGATGTTATTTTTGGTCATTAGAGAGAAAAAAATCAATTAATGCCCTCCGTTTGTGTATAAAATTGATTACCAGGGCTTCTGAAGTCGGGCCGCTTCGGGGCAGCCGTGTGAACTCTGAAAATTACAATTGCGCTCTGTCTAATCGAATATTATAATTTATCTCTCTCTAACGAATACATAAACATGCTTGCGGGAACGAGACTGCCGTTAGGAAGTAAATAGCGCCTACGTGCCTACATTTTGATTGATGAACAGAGAAAACGCCTCGAGTGAGTTAATCACGCCCAAATTTAATTTAGAAAGAATATGAAAATACGCAGTAAAATACGCTATTCATTACGTTTTGTTTGTTTTTGAGATATCTTCTGCCTGTCGACAGCGCCGTAATACAATGTCCTTAAGGGTCAGAGAAATTAGAATAATTCCACTATTTTAGACCTTAATTCATAAGCACTAAGCCCTATCGCAATATTTTTTGACGGTCGAAATTGTATTTTAATGATATATCATTTGCGTAAAATGAAAGTTATAATTTTGTTACAAAAACTTGCTGAAATACTCTTTTAAATTTGACTCAATATTTTTATTTGTTTAGGGGTTTTTTGCACATTTTTTTATTATTCATTCTAAAACAATAAAGTCCATCATTCCCAGTTTACTCCAATGCCAAATGAAACAAAAGAAAGAAAATATGCCTTCACAAAAAAAACAATTAACAATCTCACAAAACGTTTATTTGTTTAAAACCCTTGACAAACTATTAACAACACATAATTGCGAGGTCAAACATTTTGTTACACTAAAATTAAAGTAAACGTTTGCTATTAGAGCCACTTAACGCTGAACCATTCCTGTCTATAAACATAATACACCTAATGGTTTAGTTAAATCTGGTATTTGTTCAACGAACAAAAGATGACATGAGTAGTTAATAGTCATAAAACACTTTTAATGCATGGAATAATCATCCTATGTATTTGATTTGGATTGGTAAATAACAATTAAAGTATTATATTATAAAAATGTATTCATTTGGCTATATTATTCGATTCTTTATATTTTTCGCCGATAATTTATGGAAGTCCACGAAACTGGTGTGCGTTGCGTCTAGTCTAGTCAGTCTCATTCCACTTTAATGGAAATTCACTTACGTAATAATAACAACACGTTAATTTAATCTAAAATACCTAAATAAACTCTGGTTTAGAAACAAAACGTTAGCATTTCTACTGCTACACTTAACTTATAAAATATTAGCAAGCCGCCCTACAGTTTGCTCTGTCCAAAATTTGGGAAATCACTCATTATTAAAAGATTACGCATAAATAAATAGATAATAAAGTAAATTGAAATCCTTCACAAAATTACGAAGATCAAGTGGCTATAATGACACCGGACCCTTTTAATAGAATTAAATACAAGTTTAAAGTAATTTACCAGTTATGGCGACTCTGTTCGCTTTCTTAGAATGATATTGTCATCGCATTCATTGTGTTAAAAGGTAACTTGTACAACTAGTATATTTAACAGAGTAATTAATAGCGCTTACGAATGTAAAACCTACCACAATTATGAAAGACCAGTTGGTAAAGTATGTATGCATGAATTTATATATTATATAATTTCTAAAATATGTCCATCATCTCGCCCTACTTAAACATTGTTTTTTTTAATTCAAAGATGTTCAAAAATGTTGCGTTTTAAGTACACTGCCGTTAAAAGAAATCGATTTGAAAAGATACAATTAAATTTTTAAAAAATTGACAAAGTTTATCATGGGTGACAACCCTAAAAATCATTCGATGCGGCGCCTCTTTACACATACTGCGACACTTAAAATAGCTACTAATTTATTGACGATAGGTACTTGCTACTTCACGTACATGCAAGAACAGGCAGATGTATTCAACTTGTTATCTGAGTTGCGTGGGTGGACGGCACGCGCCTGCGTTGCCAATGAACTGATCTCAATGCTAGCCATTGTTGGACACCCCTGCATAGAGATTAGTGGGACACGATTGCCACTTACTTCCTTGTTTACTTTGCAGTAGTAAAGTCAGAAAAAACACACACGATATTTTAAAACATGTTTCGAGATATTAGTTAACAAACAATAGCTCTCAATGTAACTTTATAAAATGAATATATTTGAACTACATTCAATTGCAACCTTGACCCAGATTTCTATATATGTTATTCTTATTCTCAAAATTTCTACATATCTCTAATGTATACTTACTGTGTTTTAATATTCTTATGTCGTATTATATCTACATTTTTAAAAGTGTAACGAAAAAAACCGTCAAGTAATTTCCCATACGAATATAATGGATTCCACTTAATGGGTTTGGTAATATTGTCAAATCTGACAAAGTTAATCTGACAATCGACAGTCGGTTCATGCGACGCATCGCATCGGCATCCATACAACTCCGAAACGTCCAATAAATTCAGTCTTATCAAGAAAAATTAACAGTTAATACCGATCAGATAATCAAAATTATCAGTTTTCAATATCAATTTTGGTGAATTCGTTACACAGTATTGACAACTTGTTAAGATTATTCTCAATGCATTTTTATTAGACTTAATAAGGAACGATATCTATAGCTTACGTTTATATCGTTCATATTCATGATATAATGATGTAATAGCGCATTCCAGGTAAGGGAGGACCGCCGGCCGTGAACCACCCCTAGCGTCCAACAAAATTACTAACTCATTAGCTTTAATTACGTTTGGTTTTTTACGTGTCTTAAACAAAACTAAGTCTTATATCCAGATTGAATTTATAATCCGTTATCGTGAATGGAGTTACAAACTAAAATTACAAATATAGTGTAATCTTCCTCCTACTAATATTATAAACGCGAACGTTTAGCTAGATGGGTTGATGGATGTTTGTTAGAACTTGTAGCCTAAACTGGTGAACGGCTCTTAATAAACTTTGACATAGATAAAGAGTATAATCTGGAAGAACACATAGGCTACTTTCATTGCATTTTTTTTAATACCATGCGAACAGTCACAGGCGAAAGCTACTTTAGTTATATTTAATCTGTTTTAAATATTGTTACTTCATTTGAAGCGAAATTCTAAGTCAAAATCGTTAAGGGTATCATTCTAAAATCATTAAAGTGAAATAAAAGTCACTCATTACATACATCTTACCGCATCCGAGCCTGAGGCAAGTGTGTCCTGTATTTAATAATACCAGTTCGAGACCTTTTGCCCTGCGCGTGTCAAGTGCCGTATTCATAGTTCAAACATAAAAACCTTGCTTAAATGAATAAGGTTAAATAGATATAAACTATCAAGGAATGTTCAAAAAGTGTATCACAACCCTAATATTATGAAAACCAATGTATTTAAGACTTTTTCACATTTGAAACCAATTTTAAAGTAACTCGCCATTTTAAGCAACAAACAAAAAATGTACGGTTTTTTGCTTGGCGGCTAGCAAAACAAAAAAAACGGTGACTTGAAATTCCTTATTTCAATAATTTTAAACAACAAGGCTCCGATTTGAAATTAAGCTTTTTAATTTTCATGTTACAGATTTTTAAAATTCTTTTCCGATATAACAATTTATTAAAAATTAATTGAAGTGAATGCTCGACTATGAATACGAGCATATAACATCCGTTAAATGTAGATAATTTGTTCGTTTGATAATAATTAATAAGCCGGCCGATGGTCGTGACCACCGAAGGGTGTCGTGACCGCGGCCTCTCTGACCCGCAGATTGAGATATCAAAATTCGCATTTCAATCCCGCACTGATAGCTTTCTTTATTGTTATCATTACTACTACTGCCTTAAGCAGTGCAATATTGTTAAGATAATATTCTTATTAATTAGAATTTGTTCGGTCCATTTAGAAGTCTATATTTAATTACCTCTACATGTGTAATTGACTTACATATGTAGAGAAATAAAAATACAAATAACAAAAAGGTAATTTTTAAAATGAAAATAAGACTAAATAAATAGAATTGTATCCAAGTGCAGAGTCTTCAAAATAAACTAAAGAATAACTGTAAGAGTCTTTTTAATTGCAGCTTTCTTTAAAGTAAATGAAGATATAGTAATATCTTACTTACTTTCTTAGTATTATCTTACCAGTAGGTAATGCTAAATAACGTTAATATTACTGACAAGCTGTTTCTTGCGACTTCGCTCGAATTATAGCCTATGTTACTCACTGATAACGTAGCTTTTTAATGGTGAAATTATTTTTGAATTCCGCCCAGTAGTTATTGAGTTATTTCAAAACATACTAAAATACAATAATACAAATCTTTCCTCTTTATAATATTAGTATAGTAATACGTAAAACTGTCACTGAAAGAAATTGGCTGCAATTTCCTAATTTGTATGCAAACCAAATCCACACGGTTGTTAAGATTAACACTTTTATACTAAAAGTTAATTGAGCAAATTTTTATGCGACGATCATCAAATAAAAACACCTAAAAGTAATGTTTGCTGGAATACATTGAAGTTAAAACATTTACATATTTTTGATACTATCAGCTGATGGACATCTTCCAGAACCTGTACCCATACTTGTTGCTTCGCTAAGTTCGCGTGCGTGATCATAAATTTTATGTAAATAAAAAAAATTACGCAACAAATTGCGTCTCGTTTGTCTTTTTAATGTAATTTATTGCGCGGTGTAACGACCGGTCGATGTTAATTCTATTTTCACTTTCTCAGTAACATTCTTATCTTATATCTACGTAATGGTAAGTGTGGCTAAACCGCTAATTGTTTTTGTTTGGAATCGTACAAATTGCCGTATCCGTTGCGTGAAGCGCACGCAGGCTGGCTTTCATCGATTGCGATTGCTCTGATTCATATTTCATTTCTTTATACAATTTATTACTTTCCCAAGGTAATGTCGCGTACACAAGTACTTATAATTTTAATGTAAAAATCTGTATGATAACTGACAAATTTAGACGGTAAATGGTTACTATGGGAGACTCTAAGTATATTAATCGACTTTGGAACAACTTTAGTGATCAATTAAAGAATCCTAGGGCGGAAATAAAAATGCACAATTAAATAGTATAAATTAGACGCAATAATTACCAAATATATTCATAATTTTATTTTAAGCCTATAGAAAAACAAAAAGAATGCTTAAGAAAGGAGTGGTTTCAGATATGACGGCTGATAGAGATGTATGGAAGTGCAGCATATACTGTGCCGACCCTCCATAAGGGATAAGGACAAGTTGATGATGATGGTGAGAAAAACAAAAAACAAGTCAAAATTCATTATCAGTTGAGTTTCATTTTATTAGCGAAAACATTGTTTATCAACTTGGATGCGAATACGACTTAATTTTAAGAATAATAACTTTTTTAACGCAGTTTTTAACTGTACTGTGTGTGTAGATAGACAATGCATTGAGAGTCATTGGTAACATGCAGATAACATTTTATTTATATTAGCCCGGAGCTTGGATTGAGCCGTACTACAATACGAATCTAGATAAAGAAAATTGTTCCCGCCTCTCGATAGCGCCTCATGGCATTGTTTAAACACGGCTTAAATATACACACGCAAATATACAACTGCCATAGTGTTTGGAACAAAGGCCGCTTAAAATTCACCATTTGTGGATTTTTAAAGCGTGTCCTTAACACGATTTCTGCCTTGAATAAAATATGTATCAATCAATCAAAATGCAAACAAAAGGGCAACCTTGGAAGCGCCACCTGCATTTATTAAAAACAAAAACATATGTACGAAGTAAAGTACAAAAATCACGCATTCGCAGTTGTACCATCTTACGGTGAATCATAAAATGTTTTGTGATTTACCTTATTTTACAAATTTTAAATCGACGTCTTTAAATACTTAATGATACAATAAACTTATACAGAATGTAAAGTAAGGGATGGTAACAGACATATCGTCTGCGTAACGGCCCACGCTATTTGAATACCAGACATACTCATTATGTAGATTGCTGTGTTTACAGCAATATCAAGACTTAAGTGATCTACCTACTTTACAAAGACAACGAAAGTGAGCAAGTGTGCCTACTGAAGCCCTAATTTTAGTCCACTTTCCTTCCCCATTTCATACAAGGTATTGATAGTTGGGAATGTGGAATTAGCGGTGGAGTCTGCAATCGCTTTGCTTCTTCGGCGAATCCAGGTGGCTAATCGCTTATTAGCCACCTTACAAAAAGTAAAAAAGCAAAGCATGACAGAAAATTAACACAAATAACGAAAGTTAAACTGCTATTAAACATATTCAATAAATTACAAAGAAAAAATTAAAACATTTAAAACAATCAGTAGTTACAGGCATGCTCAGTTGTGTCCGCGCTTAACCGCGTCAGCTGAGATCCCTATCAAATCTACTACTTTAACCTCAACAATGTTACCTCGAACATTGTTTACAAATTAAATTCTTCGAGTATCATCTCTAAGCCTATAGAAATAAGATCTAATTTCTCACAACGCTTAATGTTTTTTCAATAAGCTAATAGCATCAGTATAGTTGTTTATATACATGTTGATACTTTTGTCGTCTTATCAGCATTGGATCTGCCGCTCAGCTTTACGATAATCGTATCAAGTGTATTAAAATGCTAAAAATGTTTATATTTATTAAATTTCTTATTAATACTTTGATTTTTTTTAGTGTTTTCTGTAATCAAAGAATTCCTCTAGCTTTACATGAAATTATCATTAAAATTTTATAACGTAGTATGGCATTTAATTGCTTTAGCTAGATCAGAATAGCTTTAATTAAGTAATAACCAACAGTGCACTGAACTTGCAGTCGTGGGTTCGAATCCAACCAGATCAATTCAATCGCTTTTACTGTTCCACTCTCGTGTGAATATAGCATGAGCCTATATTATGGTTTGCTCTCGCATAAACGCGACCATAAGAGCGACCGGCCGCGACGCTCGTCAATTTATACTTGAAATTAACCTGTCGCATGCACTTACGGTATGCAAGTAGACGTCTCTCAAACGAATCGGTGCAATTTTCAGTTACCGGGAGGCATCATTAACGTATTAATTGTAAAGAGGAAGATCGCTTCGTTTTCATTTATTTGCTTGTAGAAATTATCTGTCAAATTTTCTTAATTTCTTTCATGTGCTGTCTTATTAAGGCTAACGTTAAGACATTGATTTTATCATCATCCTCTCCCCGTCCTCATTCTACTCCCGTAATGTTTGCGTACCAGGATTTCCTCCTATCAGTTTATCTATCTTTCGTCATCTGCCTTCACTCCCTTCTTAATCAAGTCACCTTTCGTGCAATGCATCTTTCTTCACATTAGATTCTCTCAATTAAATAAATATTAGCTCATGTACTTAAACAAGTTTTTTTTGTGTTACTGTTTAAGGTTAAGAATTTAATCAGAAGCCGTTTGGCTAATCGATGTATATCAAAAATACCTATGTAATAATTAATTGACCGTCTATAGCTTCTAAAAATCATGACAAGAAGCAAGGGAGGCCCGCGAAGTACTGGCAGATGGACTGTGACACCTGCCCTTTAGCAGTTTGCATCTCTTTCTGTATTATCAACTTCATATATTTACTTCTCTTTCTTGTAGCTACTTTAATAAATGGCTAATAACCTTCGTTTGTAATAAACAAGGAAATTGCGTAAATGAAAATAGATATAAATTTAATTGATTTCTATTTTTAACCTTCAAGAAATTCAATTTTGCAGATTTTGCAATCAAATTATAATGGAATTATTGAATTTTGTTCATATATCAGGACACATAGCGTTATTAAAAACAAATGTTTTGCTTGGAGGAAAAGTAGTTTTAAGCAACTACTACATCATCACCATAGGGGAGGAGGTGTCGAAAAGTTGCAAAGAAGAGTAAGATAATTGTACAACCCCTTAGTTATGTATCTATTGATATTATTAAGTAACAGTAACCAAAATTTTTTTCAATCACACTAAAGTTAATACTTCAACAATCTGTATTAAACATATTTTATATGTAAAGTGATCAAAATATCAAAAAGAACCTTGTTATACAACTAACTCGTAAATAAGACGAATCAGTAATCTAAATTGTAAAATATAGTAACTATATTTTTTACTTCCAAT
>DVQH01001705.1:0-11843 GCA_018231625.1 Papilio phestus | reverse complement strand
TAATGCATTGGAGTTCTACGGTTTTTTTTTTTTAATTAAAAATGTGTAATCAATTCATTAAGACAGAAAGCTAAAAGTAATGGTATGAAAATATTTTAAAAAGCTAATTTAAAGCCCTTTTTATACTAGCGAATGTTGAATAAAACTAAATTTTAAAGAACATGAATATGACCTGACGATAAAAGTTTATACTTAATCCTTAAGCTCCATAGTTAAAGCTTTTCATTCGTTTGTAATCGGGTTTTTCTGCGGCTTAGAGTAAAGTCAGAGCACAGAAAAGCTGTTTAGAAACGAGATCGTTAGTTAGACTTTAGTAGGAATGAGAAGTTTGAAGTGGCACTGAATTACTTGTTCGTTGAACAGGGAATTTGTAAAGTCAGGTCACAGCTTAAAACTTTATACAAAGGGCTCTTGTAGAGTTCGTTAGAAATAATAGTTGCCTGAATGTACTTTGAATTGTATTGGGAATTCAGAATTGATTTGTTTGCTTTTTATAACTTTGTCTTTCTCACTGATATTTTGTTGTCTACGATCTTTTGACTTTAATACACTGAATCGAAGCTACTTCGGTAAATTAGTGGGTACATCTTAAGTTATAAAATTTTACTAGATTTCACTTAATGGTAAATTTTTTTTAATATCAAAATCATCAATACCTACAACGTAATATACAACGTACAATATTGGTTGATGATATTTAACATTTCTATTTTAGCCCCTTGTCCTGTCCAAACATATCATAGACCTCAACATGTCCACTGCATTGTGTGGAGCTGCGGTCAAATTTAATTTCAATTTTGCCGCCTTAACGTTTTCGGATATTTAATACCGCTATTGTTTCATCATTCAGCATCCATATAAGTTTGGCAAATGAATACGTACCATTTTGATGTCATTAAAGTTAGTAAAATATGCGCATATCGTGCCGCAAGCCATACAAATACAATCCGATAGGAGTTATAAGTCACCTGGGGTTCGAAATTAATGCTTTTGTACTGAATTCTATAGGTAAAACCAGAGCAACTATCTGAAACCTAAAGTAATATAACTAACAAGTTTTAAATAATTAACTCATAGGAAACTTTCATTATGCTTTATTTCAGACTACGTATTTTCCAATACGAAGGATGAAAGAAAGAAAAACTATGTTTCGTCAGAAAAAGGACTTTTTAACTTATTTTCTATATGGTGTGCGTATTCGTAGAAAATATTATAAATATATCAAGTAATGCAAGTATGAGTGTATTTAAGTATAATAAAAAAAAAATAGCACTTCATTTAAAAGGTAGGCCAATCTTTTGTAAAGTTTATGACATAAATCGCTTGTTTAACGACTAGTATGTCGCATAGGCACTTCAGTGCATGAGGGAAACAGGATATTGAGTCAATACTGTTCTCAATAATAAAATTACACGACACTGACCCAGGACACTTTGTGGTGGCATTTGCACTTAGGCCCTTAATGGATAGTCTTTAAAATATCCAACACTCATTAGCCGCCTATTAGGTAAGCTAATAGCCATTAGGTAATTTCCTCTCCGTGCCCTATTAACTGATGCAGCGATGCTTTAACGTCCAACTACGTAGTTCAATTATGTGAACCAATTTCCACGCTGTCCTGAAATTGAGTTCTAAGTTATATGGGAACCGATCAAAGTGCACAGTCGAGGTCGTTTATTCCGTACCCACTTCGATGAAATGTAATTTGACGCTCGCAGTGCAATTAGGACAACAACTTTTCATATCAAAATACTAACTTACGTTTCTATTATACTGTGTGCTATCATATGGCAATTTACGTTAACTCTACTACGGGTCTGTTATCAAAACAAGACAAGCAGTACAGGAATCAGACCACAGAATATCTCATTCACAAAATTAAACGCGTATGCATATGTTTTCTTGAGATGACATTTCTTGTCTAATCACGCTACAGCTACTGCCGCTGCGAGGATCGCAATATACGAATACGTTAGCATTCTCATTACTCATTTTACAAATCTATGAAAAACCATCAACTCTTGTTTATGTGCCCCTAAATCACTAGACAGATTTTGATTACACATTAGGTAGACATGACTTGCTGCGGTCAGCTAGTTAAGAATTTAAATCAGTAAATTTCACATACAATACTTTTATTTAACTTTATTGGGTTTTACGTAGAAAATTGTAAAATCGGATGATTATGGGCAGCGGCCACTTTGCGTTTCAGTCGAATTACGGTGGCCGCTTACTCGTTTTTTTAAATTAACGATAACTGTTATGACAATTTTAATCATGTTAGATATATTTCTCATATTAATATTAGTTAATCTAAAAATAAAACGCTCCAAATTGTAGATCGAGAACTCGAACGGTTTCAAAACTCGTTCATAAAATGTCAGTTGGTCTTGGTTAGTTTAAATATAAAATTGGAGTAAAGCCAAAATGTCGCGTGCGACAAATGGAAGTTGATGTGTGGGCAAAACTACAATTGGCTGATACATTTTTGCAATCTTAGACATTATTTCAACCAATTGCAGGCATGAATATGTAAGGCAGGTGTAAAACTTCAAAAGCCGGTTGTACAATAATTATGTTTGTCTAAATTATCTAATTACAATATCTCAAACGATATACTAATAATTATATCTAACAACTAAATAGCAGACGGTACAAATATTTTCGCTACTAAACACTAATCCACTATCTTTGAGGTGAACGGTGTTTATGTTTATATTTAGGTTAGTTCAGAAACGCAAGGTTACATTGATAAACAGCCATTTGAAATTGTTTGATTTGTCTTGCTGTTCGTATTACAATTATTGAAAAAATTATAGCTATCATTCAGACTGACTAAAATAAGTAATGTTTTACTCTTTACATCAAGTAAAGAAACTAAAATGTGTATATATGTATGTTTTTATAATTGCTCATGGATATAAAAATATATTTGTAAGTAGTAACAGCTGCGATTAGGTAACCTCTACTTTAAAAAATACATTATTTAAAAAATGTACAAATGTGTAATTTGGTAATAACAATAAAAACCTATGTTTTTAATGTTGATTAATACGACTCTTCCAAACTCAACATTTTTTAAGACAAAAATTTCCTAAATTCGTACCTTTACCATAACGTTTAAATTAAATCAGAAACGAACATTGCCAGCAGTCGATTAACGATCTGCCGATGTAGGGATTGGTTTTGTTCTATTTCCATTTCTGCGTGAATAGATTCGATTAAGCTAAAATTTACATCTGACGTAGGTATCTGATCAGTCAATTGTAGCGAATGCGGAAAGGTTTTGTTAACGAAGCATCAAATAATAAACAATTGGATTGGACTGATGAAAATATAGGAGTGCTTTATTCATGCATTCAAAACTTTAGACGCTTTCGTTATTTGTTTGTTGTAGATGCAAATCTTTGTAAAGTAGTGGATTTGATATTTAGTACGTTTTGATTTTGAATCTTCATATTCGAGCAATATATATTTTAGATGGGTATTGTGGAAGTACAAAGGGTTACCGGGAGAGACCAAGCGGAACTTTATTGTTGTCACGCTGCTTGTCTGTTTAGTTGTCAGTTACGGTTCGTAGGTACTTTTGTTTGCTTGTCGGTGCTCTCCAGTTATTAAGAGAAGTTGGAATACCATAATGTATTCAATGATAATAATGAAAACAAATTGAGGTCAGAACTACATTGGCCTAGTGGTTATGTAAATTAGCTTGTGCTTTTGTTCAGCATTGATTTATTTGCGATGTTATTCAAAATAGTAGCAACAATTGCGAGCCTAGCATTATGCCGGTCAAAATATGGTGTTTTTAGTTAAATAGAATCATGAAGTTGGAGATGACAAAGATAATTAGGAACCTTACATAAGGGATTGAGTCTTTGCCCAAAACTAAGTATTCATTTGTAGGAATGCAATGCTGCTTTTAAACTTTAAAATGTACCAATTTTTCTTGAATGTTTTGTTTTATTTTTCACAATCCTTTTATTGTCCCCATTATGGCGTGCAGTTTAACTCAAATCTTATGTACTTACCTAACTGTATTATGTATGATTTGTAGACCTTCATCTTTGTTTTAAATTGTACTCAGCTTATTTTTATGTTCACATATAGAGCAAAAGTAGACGTCATTCTGAACATGTGGACAGACAGACATTTCGTAAGCAAATTGAAGATCTCCGGATTTGAGTACGGACTATCCAATGTTAAAGAAAAAATATTATTTTTTGTACAGAATTTTCGAGCTCGACTTTCCAATTATAACGAAATCGAGTGGGATTTTTTATATTCATAACAAAAAATAGTAACAATGCAATTAACGAAGTACGGTGACACTAGAGCGTTCTTCAGTGTGGAGCTCCGACGAAGAGGAGCTAATTAGTTAAAGCAGATCTCACTGGCGCTTCATAACTTTGGATTGCTGGATCATTGAATGAACTCGGCTACCAAATGGGGTCAACACTACAAACAGATGTTGCAGTAACGGAGTCAAGCACCTATCTTTTATATACGAGTAAGTCCATTTATTAAAGTAATGTTTTATAAATTGCTGGCCTCAATGTATTTAGGTGTAATAAAAACAAACACATGATTATTGTCCCATTTTGAGTTCGAAATCTAAGACATTTCGTAGAAGATGAAGGCTTATTATGATAGAATACAAAACAAATTATCCACAACATTTGTGTATGGATGCGATGAACGGATCAATGGGATGGATCAAAAATCAAAGAATTCTACTAGACATCAATAATTAAATTACATAAAATGTGTTATTTTCTTACAAATGAAATAGAGTTAATGTTGTAAAAAATCTAAAACATTACATAATTCAATTGATTGAACTTATAGTTGGTTTTCGAACTAGTACCTACTAGTACAGTATTATTAATAATTAGTATTTTATCATTTCCGTTGGTCGATGTAGCTAGCAAGTCAAATTATGTGAAATTAAATAAAATTCGTAGAGACCGCGGCGTTGTGGGAAGCGTTTGTGGCCACTTCTATCGAAATATCGTTGTAACTAGGCTACTCAAGTGCGATGACACCGGGGATTTTCGGCGCAAGCGCCTCTCTCCCGCGCCCTTGCTTCCCCGCGCAGCCGTTTGCCTCGTCTCGCCCACCTCGTGATCTTATTAACAGAGTATAAAACATTGTGAATTGATCTTAGCTAGTATATCATTTAACTAATTTCTAACGATAATTCACTATTATTTTATTGTTATTAATTAATGTCATTAGCTTTTTAACACCGCACAAAAGTACATACCAATAAGTGTGATTTGATGCCCGTCTGTCTTTCGTCTTGTTCTTCTTTGCATTTCTTATTTAATTTATTGTAGAAAAGATTAACAAATACCACCTACTGTTTTATCTTATTACATCATTATTATTCAAATTATGAGCTTTCCTAACTAAAGTGACCCACGAAAACCTCGTTTGTACATAAAGGTATGAATACTTTTAAATAATCAGAACCTCTGCTGGCATATTGGAAAGCCTGCTGCCGCCCGTTCTTCGTTGACCTGAAAAAAAGTGAAGTTACGTGGTAGTAAATATCCATACATTCATGTGGCTATATTTTGAAATTTCTTACATTATTAACATTTTTACTATGCAATATTTTGGCAAAGCTTCTAAACACACAGAAATTATTGTTATAAGGTTTACGAGAAAATGCAGCGCCGTAATTTACAAGAGAAATGTATCTATATGCGACCATTTACAATAAGACGTATATGGTTAAATAGAAATACATGAGTAGGTAGATAAATTATACCCTTACCGTGTGTTATCAACATTGCAGATTAATCGCACATTGTGTAATAAATAATCACAAGAATTATTGACAATTTTCCTCTTTGTTTCTATTATACCTAGAGGTAGAACAATCTCATAATAAGTAACTACTTGTACTGCAACACGCTACTCAATTAATCAATCATGTTTATATCAAGTTAAATTTACTTGTTATAAAATGTTTTCCGATGAAATTACTAAAATTATCAAGAGGTTTAGGATCAGGATCAGGGATCTTGGACCAAAGAAACACTACGACATAAACACATTTTACCGGTGTAATGAGAATATAGCCCTCGAATTTAGTCCTGAGGATTAGAATGCTCTTACGTATCTTCTATGAGTTGTGTTTTAGCAATACGACTCATAGAATGATTAAAAACATTTACAATATTTTATTAAATCATTGTTATCAATAGAACCTAGCTCTGGTAAGTATATACACTCCATTAGAAATCGCCTCATGGCTCATGGTCGACACTTGTACAATGACTGGGGCCAATTTGTTAGAAAGGTCTGAATTTTTCGACAAGCTACTCTGCAGTGAAAGTCGTCACTGGCCAGCGGTGAACGGGGATTTTTTGGCATTGCCAAATAAAATTGTTTAGAAACTTTGAGGCCTCGGATAGAGCTCGCCTAGCGACAGGTGTCCGTTACTTTTTGTTTCGTTTCTTACTTGAACCGAGATAGCATCTGACTCACGACATTAATGTATTCTCTCTCACCTTTTCAGGTTGCTCGCGGGATTTGTTTCATGACCATTGTTTATTTACCGATGTTTCGGTGTCGTTAGATTTACAAGTGGATTGTTTGGTATGTTTGTGACTTGTGTTTATTACGATTTGTCACATTTCCTGTTATGGAGACATCTGAGTATGCGATAGGTCCTTCGAAATGTGTTAGTAGTAGTTATTAGACTATCAGATTCATAATTGTGTTTTTTACAACGTTCTTCTGAAGATACTCAATTCATTGTTGTAACATTAAACGTAGTTTAATGTTTTACAAATTACATCACAAGATGAACTCGCTCATTAGTTATTTATCTCGAACATAAAGATCTTATAAAATATTAACCACATGTAACTTAATACTGTTTTCTTTATCATAATGAACTTATAGAAATCATATCCATTAAGTTATTAAGAGAAACAATGAACAGCATGATAAAGGATTTAATGTACTGGCTACGTGTCTAGACGAGGTTCAATAGATAGTGTGTCCTGGCAGACAGGCTGCTCATTGTTGCTAAAGAAGATTGATCGACACCTCGTAATTGATAGTGTACGAAGAACAAGCTGACGATACAAGCAACAATAATTTATCGGTTATTATACGTATAATACTGTACTGTGTACACAATAATTATAGAGTGTTTATGTTCAGTTGCTTAGAATCTGGATTACGTAGAACTGGTTAACTAATTGGATATCGAAAATTTTAATAGATATCATCGGGCAAACGATTTTGTTGAAATATTCAAAGTAGTAACAAATTTATAATTTTCCAAAGAAGGAGCTGTTTACATGCTATAAATATAGTCAATAAACAAAAATGTCCTATCTTCTACCAAGATAGAACAAGATCAACTTATCTATACTATCAATAAAATGGTGCATCTGTATGTATGTAAAATTGCGTATTTTGTACACACGATGTATTTGAGTTATTTATAAGGAAAAATGATTTTTAACATTTTTGTTTGTCCGTAAGTCCGCGTTTGTTCCGGTTAATCTCCGGAGCGGCTGGAATGCTTTTGATGGAACTTTTAATGGATATTATAGGCTTCTTTAATAAAATCCACGTTGACGAAGTTGCGGGCAACAGCTAGTAAGGAAATAGAACAACGCTTTTTATGAACTGATGGATATATGTTATCACACGTTCGAAGTATTTATATCTTGGGTGTAAATTGTTAAGGATTCAGTTACAACATAGGTAATCAACGGTGTTACCATTTACAATATATTATTCATGTTTTATTTAAAAATCTAATTCTATTAAGATAAAGTTACAATATATAATTAAAAAGTTTGAAAATACACTGACATACAAAGCAACAAAGTGTACTTCTGGTTTATTTTTGTGTTTAATTGGAAAATTAAAGTCATTCAGGAAAAATGCATTCAATACTAGTTTGGAACTAAAATTAATTTGCAACTTAACAGGCTGCTGTTCGTATTCAAAATTATCGTAGTAATTGAAACGACATAGCACAATTTTAGTCAATCATTATAACTGTTCAAGCACATTTCGGCACAGGGCAGGGGCGCGCTGCAAACAGACCACAATGAGTATTGACACGCAAGAATTCACCGTATCGGCCGTCCTATTTTTGCTTTATTAGATCGATCTGTTCGTCTCGTTCTTGCACGTTTCACCTCCAAACGCTATTCGGCGAAGTCGGCTATTCCAGACAGGGCTGGACTCGTTGGACAGGTTTCTAAAAATAGCGGAAACGGGCGATTTTTTTGAGTATATTTCTTAGCTAAGGTCCAGAGGGTCTAACACAACGAATTTCTGTACCATTGTCGAACAACGAACGAAGCTTGAACTATGTATCGGAATTTAACCAAGCTCCGTTGCGATGTTAAGTACCATTTGATTGATTGACGACAAATGTGCAATCACTTAGACGTTACACGTGAGAGAGAAAGTTGTTAAGATTATGAAATGAAATAGTGACCAACAGAAGAAAAACCTCGACTTAGCCGTAGGAGATTTTATAGCAAATCAACTGCGGAATTATGCGTTTAGAACGTAACGCAATCGAAATTTAAATACTGATCTCTCTTCGGCTTACTAATAGGGTTAATTAGTTAAATAGCCTCGCCGCCACACTCTCGCGTTTACTCCGATTGGCCAAGAATTTAAATAAGCCAGAGTCAGCCCTACAGCTCTAGATGCCTAATTTAAAGATCCCCTTAACTTCGAATTCGGATCGTGGGAACGTAGCTCGAATATTGAACAGTTCTTAAACCAAAAGAAAAGACTGATTGTAGTATATTAAAAATGTAATTAATAGTAAATATTATAGTCCCAGCAAATTAAAACCGACATGGCGCAATCGAAAATTCGCCGCGGCCTAAAATTTATTCCAATTTATTTTTTGCGCACGACGACGAATACGATTTCGAAACAAAGTGTAGCGCAGGTTAAAGACCTTTACATATTAACTTACGCATAAATAAAACATTAACTATAATAATGATAATGTTACATAATAATGTGCCGTATACCTTACGTTTTAATAATTTTACAACGTAATAAAAGACATTGCAGATTATATCTATATGGTTAGAAATATATAGCTTTCCCTTTGAACGCAAGGGTCTGTTTTAATTAAGGAAGCGAGTCTAGAAGCGACGCATCGGGACGCAGCTGTGTAGCGGCTGCTTTAATTTGCCCGAAGTTTTACCACAATGATTCTAAATTCTGGAAAACATAGCACTTTACAGACTTAGGTACTAAGCTCTATCTTTTTAAATCGCAGAAAATCTACAATATAATAATTGAAGTAGGAGCTAAGAAGTTCTAAAGTGTTTTTGTCACATAATTTAATGGCAGGTGTACCAGTTCTTTTGCTCCTATCTATATAGAAGATTAGGAGCAAAATCTGTCGATAGATCTTTTTTTAAGTGAAAATTGTGGCTGAAATCAGCAACATTTAGTTAATCACCTTTGATATCCTTATTTATAATTTAAATGCGTCTGCGAATTATTCTTTCTACGTATAATAAATGTGTATATAAATTTTTACATCGTCGAATAAGTTAAAAGAAGTTAAAGTACACAGTTGAAAGAAAACTTATTTCCTTTGAAAATTTTACTTCTGAGTCTCAATAGAAAACTCTCGTGCTTCTGAAAGAGGAGACTTGAGACGTTTTACATTTTTATTTTAATCATGCCAGAGTTCGCATTTTATATTATTTTGTATTTAATAAATATACTTTTTAATAAAGTAAACGAAATTAAAAATCAAGTAACTAGATGCTCAAAACTCTTACTTTAAAGTGTGTATTACAAGGTAAATTTGAACCAACGATACAATAAGTAATTCTAAGTATTAAGTATTCACAAGTAAGAGTTACCTAATGTATTTACTGGTATATACTCTAATACTTTTACAAGTCAAACAAAGAGCGTCCATTGTCTCTATTCTATTCAAGAGGGTCTATCAAAGTTAATCAGCAAGCAAGTCCGTAAATTAGGACTTACTCTAGCGTCTAAGATATCAAGTCGGTCTTTGAATAAAGTTACTCAATCGTCTAAGATATCGAGAGTT
Organism: Papilio phestus; assembly: GCA_018231625.1. Classification (NCBI taxonomy): domain Eukaryota; kingdom Metazoa; phylum Arthropoda; class Insecta; order Lepidoptera; family Papilionidae; genus Papilio; species Papilio phestus. The sequence continues at coordinate 1,765 of DVQH01001705.1, read as the reverse complement.
CTTTGAATCAGGACCACGATAGATTTATGCTAAATATTGTTAATATATATAATACATGTTAAAATTGTAAAATGTGAATACATTTTTTATTTTATACAATGCCATTCTGCATTTTTTAGTTAACAAACATTTAGAAACAACGAGCTTTTAAATAAATGAAATTTCAGGAAGCACTCAAAGGCTAAAAGCTTTTATACATTTTAATACTCTGTCACGAAGCTGAAACTGCATTCCCGTTCGAACGCAGGATTTTCTCTACCGCTTGATGTCACATTTATGTGTTCTCAGTTGAAATATTTTACCTCTGGAAATTTTGTAAATGCAACTGTATTTGTAAAGTTTAAAAATTGGTTGAATTGAAGCTGATTAAAGCTGTTATCAAAGGAGTTACAAAGTGAAAATTATTATTTTACTGCGTACTAACTTAACTCAAGAAGGCAGGAATCTTTCAGCACCTTTTTATATACAGCACAGAGCATTTTATATTTCGTTGTAAAAATTCATACAAATTTAGCACTTTGTAATTGGCCTTACATAACATTATTTGAAGTATACTAAATACAGATAATATGACTGCGATAGCCATTTATTGAATCACGTTATCCAATAATTGTTTAAGTTGCTAATATTTTCAGACAGGTAAAGTGAGCAGTTAATATTTGAAAAGCTTTCATGCGAGCTTTCAGTAAATACTCCGAATTCAATTTAACGTTGATGGAAGTGGCCTTTCCATTGAAACTGCGAACACGTTGTACGTCGCTGCTGCACTTATGTAGTTATCCACCTATGATATTATAGATGACAGTAAATGAACTAGCCAAAGGGTGCTATTGCATGTCGAAATATTTCATGTGATAAGTTTCATTACATGCAATAATCATATCAGTATGAGATAAGCTAAGAAGGTATGATATGATTTATATAAAACTAGCTGTTGCTCGCGACTTCGTTCGCATGGTATAAACAATACGATATATCAAATTAAAAACTTAATTCTGTTAACATATGTCTTAACTTTTTCAAAACTATCTGTTGTTTGCGGCTTCGTCCGCGTTAAATTAAAAAATGGTAGTAAAAAATATAGCCTACATATGTAACTACAAATAACATAGCTCATTATTAGTGAAATAATTTTTAAAATCGGCCTAGTTTTTACTTGAATCGAATACATACAAAAATACAAATCTTTCCTCTTTATAGTATTAGTATAGATAGACATCTACCACAAGACAGACAAGTACAAACCAGGTAAAAAGGATTTGTTGCTTAAGTATTTAGGTTTAGGTAGATTTAATTAAGTTTTATTTAATGACAAATAAAACGTTTTCATAATTTAATCGAAAGAGATAAACGTTATACGTTTTTAAAATAAATTGAGATGATATAAAAAGCGGTTATTGAACTTCCCTCGCTCGTTAACGTCAGAGGGCATTCTTGTACAAATAAAGCGAGAAATTATATCCCTGGGACCCTCCGCGCTCACCAATAATTGATTTGTCCACTTTACAAGGAAAATATTAAACTGCGATTTAATAACGTTTATGCACTTTTATTCGGAGTTGTTTACTATTTTCAATATGTTTTTCCTATGATATCAAACAGATGAGTGTGTTTTTATCGACTACTAGCTGTTGCTCGCGACTTCTAAACGAAGTTTTTTTTAAAAAGTAAAAATAAAGCCTATGTTACTCAGTGATAATATTGCTTTTTAATGGTGCATGAATTTTCGATTTAGCTCCAGTAGTTTTTGAGTTATTTCAATACA
>DVQH01001704.1:0-11853 GCA_018231625.1 Papilio phestus | reverse complement strand
GTTCTATTGGACGTGTGCATATTGGTTGACCACTATCGATATATCGGCTGCCACATGTTATTATTTAATTAATACTCACTTAAAAAGACCAGCCCCTTTTTGTATATTATATATTTTCAAGAACTTGTAAAAAGTTATTTTAATTAACATATTATTTTTAATTAAAAATATTATTATTGTCTAAAATTTATAACATGTTTTACAGTTGCTCATTTTTCATAAGTTTCTTGTCATTAACCGCTATATTTTTCAATAAAATCAAAGTAGGATTTGCTTCGATGTATCCCAACCGAGCTCGATAACGACGGTAACCAAACCAACCAATCACAACAAGAGAAATCACCAAAACTGGCACTAGAATGCCGGCTACAATTGCTCCAGCTTAAAATAAATTATTATTATTATTATTAAGTTTAGATTTCGTAACACTTAAAATTATTCTTACCATGATTTATATTCGTTTTATGTCGCTTAATCGGTAAACTCGTAGAAGTAGTTGAAGCGAATGTGGTTGTAGTAGGACTACTTTCTGTAGTTGTTATATGTGATTGAGTTGTCTGTGAAGTTGTAGTTAGAGGTTTGGAGGAAGTTTCTGAATGTGTAGAAATCTTGCTAGTAGAAGTTTTGGTAGTAATGAAAGTTGACATTTTAGTAGTCGTGATTGTTGTAGGTTTCCTAGTCGTAGTTGTTGTCGTAGTAGTAGTAGTCATTGGCTTAACATTTGACCTTTGACACGAAAAGCCGTAAGATATGTCATCTACTGCTAGACCCGACAGCTCATTAGCTAGTGTTCCTTGCACCACAAACTGAAAAGGTTGCGTTGAGTTACAACTCGCCACAGTTTTGATCCATCGCTGTTGCATCTCATCACTTCCGGTGATGCTGATAAGTGGTTTGGGCTCTCGAACTAGTTTGGTTGCGTATCGCACGTAAATTTGTAATTGAATTTTATTTATCTGTTTTTGGTTGGAGTTGAAATAATAGAAGAATCGAAGGGAACATGGTTGGTTAGAATGCGAAGTCAACATTGGGGTGTAAAAAGAAGTCTGAAGCTGTTTTGCTGTAAAATTTTCTGGTAACTTCTGAACAACTTCTAAAAGATAGTATTGTCCCGTAGAGATTTGACTGCCGTATATAATTTATAATAAAAATTTGAATTTACTTACTAAAATGAATACTTACAATGTGTGATCAAATGGAGGTTGGAAACCGACAAATGGAGGAGCCGTTTCATGATTGCTATTAGAGGTTACAGTCCATGCTACATATCTGTTGTTTTGGTCCTCAGTAATGTCACAAGTGCCTGATGAGAAGTGACACGGAGTCAAATAGTAATCACAGTTGATCTCGTCCCACGAATCGCCGCAATCATTGACAAAGTCACACATGTCCTCTTTGTCAATACAGATTCGAGTGTTTGGACACAGAATTGGTTTACTTGTTAAGTTGCATTTTTGTCCCTTTGGCAATGGATTTGGCTGTGTACAGTTGAGATAACGAACGTTGTCCAATGCAATGATACCGTTGTCTTCCTGAAAAGCTCTCATGATCAGGTAGAATAGTGGATATCGATCTTCAAGTAACACATTGACAGTTTGCCACTGTCCATTTGTATTTGATTCGTGTTGAATTGAATAACGACCTGTACCTCCTCCAGCCAAATTTGACAAACGAAACTGTAAAAAGTAACGACCAGTAGTGTTGACGTAGTAGTCAAACTGGACCACACAAGTTTTGTAAGCTTTTTGCAGTACTGGATGACCTTGGTTAATGCTCATTTGAGCAATTGGAATTTCAACATATTCTGATGAACGTTTGTATACAATCATGTAGTGACCTTTACGATTGTTACTCCCATCTGTCAGAGGTGCCATTGAACGATAGTGTCGAGCATTTAAAGCGGAAACTCGTAGCCACTGAATGGTGTTGTTCAAAGAGGTGCTATCATTCGACCAACCACATTGACCTGTATAATTAAAAAAACGCATTAAAGTTTGTATGCATGGACAATTAATAAGCTATCTAACCTGTTTCAAAGTCACAATTACCACAGTCATTTTCATCAATTCCAGAGGGACAATCGCGAACATAGTTGCACAGTTGCTCTTGCTTAAGCGCTTTTCCATCCTCACAGTAAAATTGTTCAGTAGCGCATTTGCCCAAAGTCAAACTGATATCATCCAACGCCACCGCTGCTATGGGATCCGAACCAACATGCCCTTCAATCAAAATCTGTATTTCGCTCATACCCCATAGAATTTTTTGATCCAACGTTCGATTTAATGAAGTCCATTTTGTTTGAAAATTGTTTTCAAGTTTTGCAATTACATGAGTTTGGTTAAATTTAACTCCTTGAACTGAACCGTAACCGAGAAGGGTGATTGTCATTGCTGAATCATTGCTGCATAGAATAGTCCACAGTGTCAAGCAATACGACTCTCCATTATAAATTTGCCGAACTCCTGAAATAACGCTGGCTGTAAGTTGTTTAAATTTTTTTGGGTATCGATATGCGGAAAAGATGAGATAACCACCACCAGGAAATTGCCGATAAGTGTGATCATACTCGGGACCGGGAAAATTAGGCTCGACAGGAGGAGCCGTGAAAACTTCAAAATTGAGTTCATTGCTATGGTTTCCATTTGTTGGTTGGTACGGAGTGTAGGAACAGTAACGGTGATGTTGAAAATCACAGTCAATTGGAGGCAAACATGGATGGTCTAACACGGTCAAGTCATCCAATGCAACAAAGGATGTCTTATCCAACACTTTTGACATGCGAAAAACCAAACGATGAGCTTGCCAAATTTTGGTATTCAACTCAATAATACTCCAATGAGGCATTGGACTAAAGAAATTAAAACAAGTCATTTAATTTATGAAAAGAGTGATACCAAGTTTAACCTAAATTTTGCTAGAAAGAATTCTCTAATATTTATTATGTCATTGAAAAGTTTAAAATGTGTATAGTTTAGTATCGGATATAAAAATTTGAATGCTGCCAAATATTTTTAACAACCCTGAATTTGATTCTAAAGTTTCAGTTTTTAACAAAACAATTGTGTTAAAACTTTAAATTAGAATTAATTTTTTACACTACTGTTTTGATATAAACAGAAACTTTAAAATCAAATTCAAAACAATTAGAAATATTTTTAAGCTTTCAACTTTTCATATTCGATTCTATATACTGTGAACTTTTGAATGGCTTAAAAATCTGATTTTTTAAGCATCAGTCTTTAAACGATACTTACAAGTTCAAGTTCCATTGTAGATCAGTATGACGAAGTTGATTTTGAGAATTCACCCCGTAAACTTGAAATGTAACATTGCCATACGATTGCACAGCAAACCTCACACAGGATTGTTGGTGATCAGCCGGCAAATCCATCATGCTCAAAGTGTCAATGTAATGTGTATGAAACTGGTCATCATTATTGTTCATGAAAAGAAAATATGACCCTAAACTAGATCGTGTCGTGTGATCTGTTTTGGGAACGCCAGTTGGAATTGGCTGTTTTGAAAGATGGACAATCCTTCCCACCTCACTAGTGACTGGTTGCACGTGCTCAAGAACTAGATCTTCAAGATCACCTTCAAATGTGTAGGTATAGCCATTTTGATGCGAACAACGGCCCGGACGCACAGCTATGTCGTCAATGGCAAATTTGCTAAAATTTTGTCCTTGGCCCATCACGTACACAGTGAAGTAAATTTTAAAACCTACTATTTAAAAGTTTAAATATTTTTTAAGAATAAAACTCATCAATCATACCCGAACTGTTATAGGTGGGATCGTAGAGATAGTCTACTTTAGCCACTTGCCAAACTCGATTTTCCATATTAGAGCTAATTTCGGTAACTATGGAATTTACCGTAATTTCACTTCGAGTACGTCCCCAGTGAAAGGTGATCCCATAAGGTGACTCTCCGTCCGAATAGTACCACAATGTGAGACAGTGATCGTGAGTGTAGGGCAAATTTTGTGTGCTTGAAACTTGAGCCGATTGGTATTTATTTAGCAAAAGATAATGTCCCCATTTAGCTCCATGTGTATGATCTTCTTGTGGGTCATAGGGATTCTTGTCTAAAAATTAAAATAATTAAATTATGTGCATAGTTTGTTGTTAAAATTTACGTTGTGAATAGCTGTTGACTTTCCACGCCGTTTTAGAATACTTCCAATGACACTGGTCTGCATGTTCAAAATCACAGTCGAGAGCCCGTTCCACCTTGGGAATGGGTGTTGTGCTTGTAAACCTTTCCGGATTGTTACACGCAACATTGAGAATCTGAATATCATCCAGTCCAACATCGCTTTCGGTGTACACTTCGGGATATGATTGAAGTTCAAAGTAAATCTCGGATGGTCCATGTCGGATGTCAATCTCAAATTTAGTCCATTCCAAACTGTTGGTTCCATTGATCAGTCGTTTCAAAAATGGATTTTTAGAGTTACCACCGGCAAACACCGAGAACCATATGATGGGTGCTGAATTTTTACCACTTTTTACCCTGGCAAAGTAGTACATTCGGAAACATGTGATTTCTGGTCAAAAATAAAAATTACAGTTAATTCTGGAGTAAAGCTTGCAAAGGCACACCTGAGTGTTTAAAAATTAAAGGACTGCGTAAAAGAGCTTGACCGCGACGTTGAGCTTCAATTGGAAGCAGTAGAAAATTACCAGTACAGTCCGTTCCTTTCGTATGATCACAGTTTGGGTGACGATTTTGTTGAATAGCTTGAACTGGAAGTTGAAATCGAATCCACAAAATTTGCAATGCGACATTATGATTGATCACATTGTTCCAGCCGCACATTCCTAATTGTTGTAAAAATAAAGTTAAGATGTGTTTTTAGGTAGAACAAGTATTACCATTTTCAAAGTCACAGTTGCCTTGTTCCTGACAACGCATCCTATCGATTCCAATGTCATCCAGGTAAATTTGTGTACTTTGAAGCGTGCGGTTGAGACGGATCTCGAGCCAATCAGAGGAATATGCTGAAAACGCTGTTCGTATCTCCATCCACTGGCCCAGAAGGTCATAGTTGTAAGCGTCTTCAATCGAGTAAGCACGTAAAATTTGCTTATATATTGCTGAATGATGTACAATTGTGAGACTACTGCTGGTGTCGTCAAACTTTTTTCCTGGGTCTGGTGTGATGCGGGCGTAGAGATCCAAGCAAAGCATACGATTTTCGTCTGATTCATCCCAGAAGGGCAACGCAGAAAAATTTTTGCGAATCACTGATTTACCTGCCGAATCTGTCAAAAAATGACCCGATTCACTATTGGTAGTGTGATCTGCACCACGTTCCCGGTGGAAATCACCCGAAACCTTTTGCCAATCGCAAGTGTTGATCTCAAAGTCACAAAAATCAGGCCGAGTTGGACAGCTTGAGTTGCTTAGTTTAATTTGATCTAACGTGACTACACTGCCCTCTTTTAGATGAGCCATAAAGGTTAGATAAAGTGGTGTTTTTGTGGGTGAAATTTCAATAAAAACCTGCCGCCAACTTCTTGTGTCAGGCAATGTTCTTTGCCATGCCAACTCTCCTGCCAGATTGTTCCACTTGGGTAAAAGATTCAATGAAAAGTTTCCCAGGTGAAATCCATAAAACGAATAGTAAAACGACAAACAGAACGGTGTGTTGGAATGTGCTTCAAGCGGATAAATTGATTGAAAAAAGTTGCTCTCATTGTTCTGTGATCCAAAAGTGTACATATAAAACCCGTGTTCATCGTAGAGTTCAGGAAGCTTCTCATTGGTGCGTTGCCAGTTAGTTCCATTTGCCACCATCCACTGACAAAGATTATTCTCAAAGTCACAAGCAAAATCTTGAACTTCTTTCGGTTGGTTGCGATCAATCTTCTTTGGTTCACAGTTTACCATTTTTAAATTGTCAATTGCTACATAAGTATAAGCGGAATATCCCACTGTAGAGTAAACGGTGTAGGTTTGTAGCTCAATACTGAAAGGCGGTGATTGTTGTCCTACCAACCATGTCAAACTTTGCCACTCAGAGTTGGGTTGAGTTGAAAAGCGAGATAATTTATTTTTCTCTCCAGTGATACCAAAACTGAATTCAACATTGGAAGTGGATGAGTATTGAAATTCGAGAGTACAAAGCGGAGACGTGACACTATTGATCTCGGGGCTGCGAATTTTAGCATAAACTAAAAACATTTTTAAAGCAATTTTTCATAAACACAAAATTTGAAAATAGACTTACAATTTTGGTAGGAACCAGATTGTCGGGTAATCAAATATCCACCGGATGCATTGTTACTTCCGTCACGGTGTGGTTCAGTGCGAGCGGCTAGAGATGCTTCAGACCATACCATCCAAGGTTGATCATTTCGACCCACATTACGCCACTGACAGCTAGTGACATGATCAAAATCACACTGGCCACATTTCATTTCGTCATCTCCGTTTTTACAATCTTGAATAAAGTCACAAAATTGATTTGGTAGAACGCAGATTTGGGAGTTGTTTTTTGCTGAGCTGCAACGCAAGCCTTCACAAGCGTCTGGTGGCGCTACAGTTGTGATTTTGGGTGCAAGTGTAGCACTAGTTGCAAATACAGTACAGTCAGTGCTAAATCCAATGTCATCTAAGGCAATGTATGGCCAGAGATATTGTTGTGTGGGATCGGGAAATTCAGCTGGTTTTACAAATTACATTTTTTCATTATTAAAAACAATAGAAAAGTTTACAGCTTACCAATAATATAAATTTTATACAGTTGAGCATTCTCTTGCTGAAACTCAAGTATTTTAAATTCAAACATGTTCTTTGCGTAGGTGATTGTTTCCAAGATTTCCGATAAACCTGTCTTCAAGTTCAACTTTTTAAAAACTAGCGTTGAGTTTTCCGTGTTTTTCATCACGTACAATATTAGCCGACAGTTTGCTCCGCTTGGCGTAAACACGGGGCTAAGAAGAGAAAATTTTCTAAACTGAGATTCAGGTTTTGCTATAATGTAATGTCCACCTGTATAACCAGTAGTGTGGTCAAAGGTTGGACTGTTGCGGAGTTCGGCATTTGGATTGACCTCTTTCACCAACCACAAAGGAACATCCTCGTTCCACAATCCAAGCCCTTGCTCAAAATCAGTGCGATGTTGTGAGTCACACTCTTCCTCGTCGGAATTATCGCCACAGTCATCGACAAAGTCACACCATTTTTCCAATGGAATACAGTATAGATTTTTACAATGAAATTTAGAATCAGGCAACTTGGGACAGACTTCATAAGGAGTTTCACGCTCAGGACACTTGAGCTCTACATTGCCCAAAGCATGAAAGCTATTTGGCGTGCCAATCGAGTGTGCTTCAAAGATTACTTGAAAGGATCGATGAATTACTTGAAGCGGATAGGTTATGCTATACCACTGCTTTGGTTTGAACTGCTGCGTCGAACTTTGCCAGAGTGTCACCAGGCGATTTAACGCATTTAGGTTTATTTTTACTTCAAAAGCTTGATTTTCTTGTCGAGAATCATAAGTTTGGTCTGCAGAGTATTGGTAGTCAAATGATAGTGTGCAATCTTTGAAAAAGAAAATTTAAACATTAATTAACAAGTAACGAAGGGTTTTTTGTATACTTACCCGCATAAGTTTTCTGAATTGTAGGAGAAATAATTTTAACAATTCTGTTTGGGTCTGAGTTTGTTCTATCTGCTTGACTTGCTACTATATAGTTTGAACCATCCACAGGTCCAACTGGAGCTTGATCAGGCAACCGAAAACGATATGGTCGATCTTGTCAAATAAAAAAGTTTATCGTTAGAAACAAAAAATAAATGATTGGTATTTTACCTTCAGGATTATCATTTCTCTGAGTGTAGTTACACCAATTTTGAGCAAAATTACAACTACCACAGTTGCGCTCGTCACTGCCATCTTTGCAATCTTGTTTCCAATCGCAAACTTTACCCATTTCAATAATCCCACTGCCATCGGCACAGTGGAACTCGGTGGATGGTGTCACCGAATGATTACACTGGTCATGAGGCAGAAAGCCAACGTCATCTAACGCAATATAACTTTTAACACCTTGCGTTATTCCAACTGTGCCAATCTGGTTTAGTAAAAAAAATTTGATTTAATTAAAAAATTTAAATTTTGTACAACTTACTAAGAAAAAGCTAAAATAGGTTGGATTTTGTGGGTATTTCAATATTGGCGATATTTTCATAACTTTCCAACTGGTTGAATCTATTCTATTTTCCCATAGTTTTAGTCCTGTGTCGTTGAGACCAGACTCCATTTGGTACAACTCAAGCACCGAAGCTCCTGAAGTTTGCCAGGCAAAAGTGAAACAAGGCAACAGTTGATAATGAGACACCTCGTATCGCTGTGAGACAAGTATAGCTCGATGAGTTCCTTGATTGGCTGAAATCGAAAGCAAGAGAAACTTCCCTTCGGGTGAATTCTGCGTGTGATCACCGTTGATCGAATCAAAGTATTGGGATGTGGTTATTGCAAACAGTGAATCTACATATCCGGTTACGTAATGATACGTTTGGTAGTGGTGAATTGGTAATAGTGTAAGTGTGCTAGCTTGATCAGGCACAATCGTATCATATCCGTGTGATGATTCAAGCTGGCACGTGTCTCCATCCTATATAGGTAATTAGTTGGGGGTATTTAAATCTTATAAATTTTATAAAGTAAAATTGTTGTAAACTTACATCAAAAGTACACAATAATAAAGACGTTGAACAATGTTGATCCAAAAGAAGAACATCATCAATAAAACCATTTATACCAGAACGAGTGCCAACAAGACCAATGCGTAGCGTGTAATAGTCAAGATGACTAGAAAGACACATCCGGTGCGTATACCACAGACCATATGTTTGACCAGTAGTGCTGAACATTGGTCTTCTTCCACCGCCATCACCCGGATCGTATTCCACCACCAAAGTTGTATTGAGTCCAAGATTGTAAGAGAATTGAAATGTTACCTCCTCTCGAAGTCCGGGCGTGCCAATCTCAAATACTTGATCGATAACTCTTTTTGATGAGAAATGTTCCTTTATTCCATACATGTGTCCCGTCGAGGTATAGCTACTGTGATCAACAATGCCTGCTTGGGTTCCATTGTAAAGTTTCCATTGAAAGATGTCAGAGTTGTAAACCGGTTGGTAGAAACAATGATTGCCAAGTTCAAAATTACAAAAATCCCAGCCTTGACGCACCGAGCCTTCGTCACATCCTCCTTCTTGTACCTTAATATCATCAATGCCAACTATACCTAAAATCGGAAATTAAATATAGATGTTTTAAAAATTATAGTAAATTATCTTACCAACCGGATTGTAGATTTCCATACTAAACTTTGAATCAGAAGCAAGCTCACGGTCAACATCAAACTCAACTTTTGCCTCACGCCACAAGTGAACATTAGACGCAAAAGCATGAAACAGTGTAGTTGGTGGCAAAGTTCGATTGCGATAAAACTTTAACATCACATGATTTTGATCTGGTGAAGCCGATTCTGCTTCAAGATAGTAGTAGAAGCCGAAACAAATTCTTTGCCCACCTTTAAACGGATTTGCAATTTCCATGGTTGGACTGTAATTAACCGAATTATCAACTGAAGCAATGTAACCTCTCTTGGAGAAGGTGGTGTGATCTCCAGATGGTGTGCTAATGCTCATTTCTAGTTTATCTACTTGAAATGCCTTGATTGCACCTGATGAGCTAGCCCAGTGGCAAAGAGTACCCATTTCAAAATCACAGTTAGGACTTTTACTGGGTGTCACTGTTGGCGCAGCAGAGCTGGTTGTAGAAGTTACAGTGCTGCCTTTCACACTGCCACACTTTGTAAATTTGATCGTATAACTCACTGATCGGATTCGTGCATAAAACTCGGGTTGTTGTACCTCGGCACGAATCACAAGTCTTACTTCTGCTTCGTGGCTATTCTTCTCTAGATAGATCTTGAGTGGTTGGCTTGATTGCTTATGATCCCATTGCCAGAGTGGAGTTCGATTGCCTATTGCAAACAGTGTTTAGATTGAAAAAGTGAAGTCAAGTTTAGTGTAAATTTTGGTATGAAGAATTTTCTAATATTCGTTATGTCATTCTAAAGTTAAGAATATGTAGAATCGAGAAAATTTGGAAATTACTAAATATTTCTAATTGATTATAAAGTTTTAGTTTTTAACAACATAATAGTGTTAAAACTTTCAAAACAATAAAAATTTTCCAAAAACTATTTGAATTAGAATTACACTATTGTTTTGATAAAAACCGAAACTTTAAAATCAAATTTGGAAATGTTAGGAATATTTGGCAGCATTCAATTTTTCATATTCGATTCTTCATATTCTAAACTGTTGATTGACATAAAGAATATTAGAGAATTCTCCCTACAACAATTTAATCTAAAAACGTGTTTTTTGGCATCAGTCTTTCCAATTGTTTTCAATTTACCATTGATATTTTCAACATAGATTCCAAAGAGATCAGCACTAGTAGAGTAATGGCAGTCCCAATCCATAGTAAAACATCCACCACGTGGCACTACCTCGCTTACCATCTCAGCAGAATTGCGGCGTAGGTTAAAAGATTCGGTGGTGAAATCCGTATAGATCAATGGTGCATCACTTAACTCCGGCTTATAATGAGTAAACACGCTGGGATCAAAAATCCGTCCAAAACCAAGTTTAAACGTGTAATCATTGCCATAAGTTTTCATGCTCCACCCACATAGATTTCCCGAAGCAAAATCACAGTCAATCGGTCTTGAACAAGCGTATGGTTTTAAATTTAAATCATCCAATACCAAACCAGTTCCTTTGGTAATTTCTACAAATATTTAAAGTAACTTTCTGTTTATATTATTAATAAAATATTTAACAATACTTTTTGGTAGTTGTGCGATTAGTTCTAGGGTACGATTTGCATTGTTGAACGAGATGGATTGCTGTACCCTTGACCAAACCTTCTGTGGAAGACTGGAAATTTGGTTCCACAATGTCTGACGACGCATTCCGTGAAAGGTGACTGTAAAATGTGACAACTCAAATTTAAGACTCCTGTCAGAATCCGCTACATAGATCCAGAAGCTAAAACACTGCTCGCGATCGTAGTCTTGGTGAAAGTCGGTAAAATCTTTACGAAGAATCACGGAAGAGGAAGGTGGAAGATTGTCGCCAAGATAAAGCACATTACCCAAAGCGGATTGTTGAGTATGATCACGTAAAGCAACACTTCTACTCGCAGGTCCACGAACAAATTTGGCCTGGTTCAGATTGCGCCATCCACACAAACCGATTTCCAAGTCGCATGAGATCTGCTCGCAAGACTGGCGAAGCATAGCAAAGTCCTTCACCGCTGCATAGCCTTGTTCTCCGTTTACGTTGAGACTTAGCTAATTTTATTTGAGTAAAAATTGAATTAAAGAATCACACCGGGTTTTTATAAGAAAAAATAGCCTCAAATAAAAAGTTTGGAACCATTTGCGAATGTTTTACAATTAATTTATTAATTAGATATCTTTGCTTATTTAAAAACAAATAAACAACAAAAAAGGTTTTTATAGATTTTTTCTCAATTATCTGTATCTGTTCAGTTTAAAATTAACTACTTAAAAAGACCAATGAGACTTTGTGGTCAGAGTCTAACAAAGACCGAGAACAAAGCCCCAGAGCTGTTAACGGGGGTCCGAGTGAACATTTTCAATTGTTTACTTTCTGTCGAGACCGCTGGAGACTCGACACGTCATCTGTGTTAGGTCCCTCTATCTAGTCATAATTGTTGTTAAAGCATGTGACTCATGGCGAGCACTTTCTATGTAAGTCATGATGTGGTCACTGCTTAGTCACTGTCTCATC
>DVQH01001703.1:0-11857 GCA_018231625.1 Papilio phestus | reverse complement strand
TCCTTCACCGTAAGAACGTCGGGTAAATTATGTACTTATGAAAATTCGAAAAATCGAAAATCACATTGGTACACTGCGGGATTCGAACCCAAGGCCGGTAGATTACATGTCAAGTGTTCAAACCACTGAGCCACCGACGCTCCAACGCGTTGGAAGAGCACATAGGCTATTAACTATTTTTTAATTCCACGCAAACGGAGTTGCGGGCGAAAGCTAGTATTTATGGTATATAAAGATATTGACTTATAGGTTATTTTATACTAAGAAATATTGATGATCTTCAAACACACTTCGTATTAATTTAGCGTAAAATCTTTTTCTTTTATAGCTAGTCGGAATAGTCGAATGACAAGTTCAAATGCTTGATTAAAAAAAAAATCTTGTTTTGCCGTACTGTATTACTGTGACTTTATTGCCAAGCTTACATCTGCATACGAAGTTAAATTATAATGATTATAATATTACTTATTTATATATTGAGATAGATAATGAGATATTAGTATTCACAGTTGTATTGTAATATTTGCGAACAGACCCGACTATTTTGAGACAATGGCACTGCGCAGGAACCCAATGCGTTACTATAGTCCGACTAACTTCTTTGACCGGGTGGAAAAAACTAAATTACAAAAGTTGATTACTGCTTCTAGATAGTGTAACAAAAAACACAAGATCCTTGTCTGCATGTCTGAATGAAACTGTTTTATCTTGATAGTCACTTTCTATGGGTTAGGCTTTAAATATTTTCTGATAGAACAAACCACGATAACAGTGCCGTCCTCATCTGGCCAGGTTAGTTTGTCTGACCATATACTAACATTCACAAGTCATATGTAAACGGACCATAAAATATAACGTTTATGTAATGGAGTACTCGTATATGCTCTATGAATTACATAAATCATTCTGCATATTTGCAGTTTGTTACATTTAATATTGTGCGCGGATTCAACGCTGCTGACATCTGTCTCATAAAGTTTATATTTCTAAATTCACTAGATTTTGTTTAACTTTATTAATAAAAATGGTACTTATTCTTGAACACATAACTGAGTGTTAATTTTATTTAATTTTCTCAAAGGAAAACATGTTAGGTTATTTTAATTGGTGTTGCCATTACATAAGGAAATTGTTAACACAAGGTAATATTCGTCACATTATCAACTTTGTAATTACATTTAGCTTTGTACGTAGCTTTAGAGCAGCCTCATCGAAACTGAAATGGCTATTTGCATGCAAATTGTTATTCGTGAGGCGTTAATAAGCTACGCTTGATCCTTTTCATTAATACCACTGTTATAAAAACTCTTGTATTTTAATAAATAGTCTATAGTTCGATGACCTTGTGTTTGTTAAAACTCCATGACGAAGCATACAAATTGTATATTGTTAATCCACGGATCGTCTAGCCAAGTTTAATAGAGAAAACGTGTTGTTGAATTAATGGTAGTAATTGATACTTCACAATTGCCGTATCCTTTATGTTTTCGGTGCGAAATAATCTTATATCAATACTAATGCTGGTTTGCTGAAGTTTCAATTTATTTTATTATCTAGCGATTCATTACCGTAAGGTTAAACTAAATTTCAAAGGAATAAAATTCAAATTACGTAGTTCAGAAACGCCTTTTAAGAATTTATCGAAACAAAAACATTAACGAATGGTTAGACGTATCTAGGAAACTGGCCATAAGTAAATTATAATACTTAGTTTTGTAGTTTAACGTTATAAAATTAAGTAAAAGAATATCCTTAACCTATACTTTTAGCTGTATTAACATGAAAATCACAAAAACTTTTAAAGTGATCGTATACAGACGGACGATGTTATTTCACTTTGAATGAAACATTTTATCTCTACAAGGGAATTCTTTTAACTAATTTATTATGCACAATACGAAAAAGGTATGTTTGTTGGCGGCCGTAGGCGTCGGAGGCTCACATTATTGCATTAGACGCTACGAAATAAATTCAGAATAATGTACGAGAATTTGTTTTATGTTTATTTACGTTCTGTTTAGACTTAATAGCGAAATCCTTTTAGTTTAATGTATTATACAGTTTTACCTCTCTGTGAATGTTAACGAATCGAATTGAGAGAATTAAATTTAAAAACATTTACATTCGATCGTACTAATTTCAAAAGAAGAATTAGATTACACTAGTAATTTGTAATCTGTTCTTCTTTACTTACCTATAAGTATATATACTAATGTTATATAGAGGAAAACTTTGTTTGTTTGATTGTAATAAATAGGCTCGAAAACTACTATGCTGATTTGAAAATTTCTTTCACCGTTAGAAAGGTAGTCTATCAGTGATTAACATAGGCTATGTTTTTATTATTACTTTTATTTTATGCGAACGGAGTCGTGGGCGAAAGCTAGTGTATCAATAAAGATTCTTTCCTTTTCGTGCGTTTGATATGACTTCTTATATTATTTTAATTGAAGAACATTTTTTTTAACTTTGCAATATAAAAATGTTTGTCTTTAATTTATTTCTTGTCTCGTATAGAAAAGTGTAATAAATACATCTCTAAGCTCGTCGTCGCTTGGAAAAGCGTGTTAAAATATAGCAGGGAACAGAACAGGCGCCGCGGAGAAAATACATTAAGCCACGTGACATTATTGACGCTGTTGCTCGCTTAAAATTAATTTTCCCTGTGGAGGCGGGAAGCGCCGGGCGCACTACATAATAGGTTTACAACTAATGGTGGCGGTGCACGATAAAAATGTCGTTAGAAAAGGCCGCGATAATGTCAGTCGCTGTCCTTGTGGACGTATGACACAAGTACTATTAGTACATCTTTAGTTTGTTAACAGAGCGGAATGACCGGAAACTTGTTCAAGCCTCATGAGTGATGCGCCGCTGCGTAAGTCGTAGCCGCAAAAGCGTCCATCTATCTTAGGGTTAAACTTTAAGACTTTTTTTTGTTTTTTAATGACTGTCGTAAAGTAAGTCGTGCAACATCACCTGCGTACCATCGTTGTCTATAGAAGGCTTTGCGTTTATGTTAATGTTAAAGATTATAGCACTTGAACGGAAAAACACGCAGCGTGTGACACGTAGAGGTGCAATTAGGATAGCGCTTGTCATTTGTTTATGCGATACTTTACTGCAATTTGTTTTAAGTGGTCGCAGTTATCTTGTCATTTACATTCATACAGAAACATACATTAAAATAACAATAACCAATACACGTTGTGAGGAGGAATGAAGGAGAAAAAAGGCGACTTTATCGAATGTTATCTTTTATGTTCATAATAACAATATAAGCAGGCTTTTAATGTCAATTACGAAATCCATTACTCTGTTAGTGCGCACCAAATAAATGATGTTTTTTTCGCGGCATTTCCGCGAATCGTAGCGGTGGCTAATGGAGTATTCTGCGTCGGCGTGCGTGCTAAAAGTTAATTAACATAGCTTCGGCTTCCTGGCTCTCCTGCGCGATATAAAAGCCTTTAAATTAGCAAAAAACATTGAAGCAATTCATCAGATCGTCGAGATAAATTCTCAAGGAGATCCCAATCGCTGTAACGTCAATTTGTATTTGTTTAGGTCGGCCGGCGAAGGGCAATCATGCGGGCGCGGGACATAAGTATAATGAACCCGTCTGAGAATTTCTTGTATCATTTTGACTTTAATTTGCGACATGCCCATGTTCTGAATTATATTGAGCAATCATTTTGCATTTATAGGACTTTAGAAAAATGAAATTTCATATTTATTTGAGAAATACAAACATAGAAAGTTTGAGATATATTTACAGCCTCAATTATAAAGGACATAATTTGTCTGTATTACACCATTATTATGAGACTATTGTACTTGGAAGCACTAAACTAACGACTCAATTTGTTTCGCGCTTTAAACGTAGAATAACGCAATAAACAAATCTGATCTTAACTATATCATAATGTTATCAGAGGTATGCAATCTGCGGTGTCATTATGTTGTCTGTAGATGGCGGTACAGACGCGACCGGTCCTCACACAGCGTCAACGTCGAAGCGTGAATTATCACTCCTCATTATCAGCAAACGATTCATTTTCCCGGCGGCATAGCCTTTGAATTAAATTAAAACAAGACAACTCGAGCCGAACGACATATTTCATACTATTCGCCAGCTTAATCAGATATCTTACCTCCGGGGATTCACGAAGCCGCGTGCGATGTGCCCTTTAACGCGGTTTCAAATTTTATGCAAATTAACCGGGTCTTTGCTTCCTTTTATTTATTTAGTCCGTGCGAACTTTTATAATTAAGTCCGACTAAAGGGTGATATACTGATGGTTTTGCGCTAATATTAAATGCAATTGATATTAAGTTTGGATTTATGCTTAGATTTTACTTTGTTATTATGAACCACGTCAAAATGTCTGCATGTCATCAGTTCTCAGCCATTTTGATTAAAAACATAATGCAATTTATGGCCAGTACATATTTTACATTTACCTCTACTTCTTACTGAAATCTCGTTTATTCACAGATTTTAAGTTATTGTCGTCAAATTACTTGATCATTTCGAATTAACGAATTCAGTTAGTGAGAAAAGTGTTACTGATCAGGTCAAAGCATGTTAGTATTTGTCGCATCAGACATTCACGCGGGACAGGGAGTGACGAGAAGTTAATTGGCGTTGATTAGCGAATGCGTGACAGGAAAAGCTGGCCAATTACGCACAGATCGTACTCGTCCGTCAGCAGACATACCGTTTCTTGGAACAGACAATTATTTGGTTACATCATGGAATCAGAACTCTGGATAATGAAGATTCACAAGCTTATTCTTAATTAAATATTTTGGTACCAGCTGTATCTTCTAGATTTTGAATCTGTCTACTTCAACACAAAATGCTAAAATGTTTACAACGATGATAAAATGGAGGCCATGCACGGGGACTAGGAATGTAAGGCATTGGGGAAGGTATGTCCAGCAGTGGGCAGACAAAAGCTGATGATAATGATGATGATAGAAAAAGGTATAAGGATACAAAGTACAATTAAAAACGCAGTTAACGTTCCATCGTGATGACATTTTTGCCGTATTTTAGGTAAACGAAAAGTTACATTAATATTAATTATCTGGTAACAAATGGCATGACCTAATTGTTAATAACGTGCCCTTTGGTGAAGTTTGCCTCGGCTTATGAAATTTGCTTAGGCTCGTTGTTTGTACAAAATTTAATTAGTTCGTGACGATCGACCAATGAATATAAAACATTTTACGAGGACATTCATTACAATTTGGGGAAGGAATCTCTAAGCCTAAAAAAGATTTATTTAAACTTATTACTATTATATGAAAACACAAGAAAGTAATATCAAATATTTTGAATCTTGCATCTTACTTCATTCTATAATAATATTATAAATGCGAAAGTTTAGATGGATAGATGGATGTTTGTTATAGTTTGTAGTCGAAACGGCTGATCGGTTTTCAATAAAATTTGATATTGATGTATAGGATAGTCTGGAAGAACACATAGACAATTCAAAAATTCAATTTTGTGTTTTTTAATTCCACGCAAATCTAGTAAATATCGACTATTAAGTTCTAAAGGGCCGACGGTACATTGTAACCGCTTGACTTGGAATAGATTTAAATAAACTGGAAGTGGTCTCATAACGTATTCGTGACTAAAAGTATGCATTCGTAGAAATGTATGCGGTGTATTATTCAAAGCTAGAACTAATGACAACTGCATGACGGACAGACGAACGAGATATTAATGCGGGCCATCAGCGATGCGCATCGCGAACTGAGTGCATCCGCGACTTCAGTTCTCTGTACTACGAGTACCATTCATAGGAATATGACAATAGTTCTAACATTACAGGAAAATAGTTAATCTATACTAAGATTATAAAGAGGAAAACTTTGTTTGTTTAATCGTAATGCTTAAAAACTACTGGGCCGATTTTAAAAATTCTTAGACCGTTAGAAGCGTAATTCATTTGTGAGTAACACAGCCTATAATTTTTCATTTCTTTATTAATATTTTTAAATTTACCACGGATGGAGTCGCGGGAAAAAGCTAGTGTATAATAAAAATGAATGGGTTCGAATTAAATTATTACATTTCTATGCAACCTTTATTTTAAATGTTTAGGAATCATAAGACAAGTAATATGGCTTCACAACAGAAATGGTTTATTTTTTAAAATATCTGTAATAGTTATCTTTCTTACATTAGAAGCTTTTAATTTAAAGCTTCAATTTTTTTTTCTTAATATTGTGGTATGTACTATTATTCCGTAAACTCTATTATAATTGCATTTTGTTTGTTTTCAGGTAAGCCCACAGCTTGATTTCATCAAATAAGTTACAAGTGGCAAGTACTATATTCACAACCGTTTTACAAAAACAGTAGAATCATGAAACATAGTTAGTACATAATAATGTCATGAAACGTATTATTCTTTAAAATATGATTTTCTAAAAGGCTTCACAGGATCTGCGTGAATACGAATCGGTTCTGATACTCAACGCTTGCTTTGACCCGGAATGTAGATAAATGTTCCCTACGGAGCAAAATGTCGAGTATCTTTGTATAACGCTGAGAGCTTGTTTATGGATTGCTTTTGTTCAGAACCGTGTTCACTCAGACAATTTAAAATGTAGAATTGTAAGAACATAAATATTATAATTGGGCGAAACATAACAAAATGAATTTAAACATTTTTCATCAGATCTATTTTAACTAATAATATAGTAAACCATTAACAGATCGTAGCGAATGTTTATGTGAAACTGTAATTATTGTCTTCATACTTTGAAAATACTAATTTCGGATATTAAAAAAATAGTTTAAAATATCTTAAGTCTTTTTAAAGCTAGAGTAAGCTATGTTGGTAGAAGGGAAAATTTAATAAAACACTCCAGTTATCTGTTCTAGACAGGAGCGTCCGAAGTGAGGAACGATATTAATTATGCGCAGCGAATGCGCGCCGGCTTCCCGAACATTTCACAAACATTTCTCGAACATTCGGCGAACTTTCCCCCTCAATAGAATAGCCCAACACCCTCGTAAAAATAACGAGATCGAAATAACGCGATGGGTCCAATAATATTCTTATTCGTGTCGAACTAATATAGCATTATGAGTTTGGTAATGTTTTCCCATTTACCTAAATGTATATCTCTAATATTGTGAATATTA
This sequence comes from Papilio phestus, assembly GCA_018231625.1. Classification (NCBI taxonomy): domain Eukaryota; kingdom Metazoa; phylum Arthropoda; class Insecta; order Lepidoptera; family Papilionidae; genus Papilio; species Papilio phestus. The sequence continues at coordinate 4,692 of DVQH01001703.1, read as the reverse complement.
AGCTTACGTTATATTATCGAGTAAAAATATTTAGTGCGGTGTAAATGTCCTAGATTTTTAACAATTTTCTGAGTGGTCTAGAATTTAGGAGCTAAAGTGTTGCTGATTTATATTTTTATTGTACATAAATATTTGATTGATTGTAATTAATTCCGAATTTATTTCTTATTAGCTGTGGCTAGCGACTTCGTCAACGTGAAATTAAAAGATAATAATAAAATGTAGCCTATATTACTTAGTAATGCTTTTAATGGCGAATTTTTGAAATTGGCCTATTAGTTTTTGAGTTATATCAATAAATACAAAAATCCAAAAATACAAAACTTTCCTCTTTATGATACTAGTATAGATATAGATATAGATATAGACAAAAAAAAATTGTATTAGTTTATATAAGTGGATATGGCTTGTTTATATCGAAGTTTGCTTAGGCTTAGGTGTGACGCTTAGTATGTATTTCGAATTAAACTTTTCTTCAATGGATTTAAACTAAACTTGGTTCACTTTTAGATATTTTTTATGAAGCTTAATGTTGTACTTTAATAGTGTTAGTCGTAAATGGAACTGTCTCAGCCTGATAACTTTAACACGTCTACTTTTTGTACGAGCTACTTAGCTTACGCAACTTTGTTAAGTAATAGTTAAGTTAATGAGTAACACCGACAGACATGTATTTTAAATAAGTTGTGTTTATCAAGTAGATAGTTGCGTTGTTTTCGTAACATTAGGAATTGAATGTGTGTTAGATTAACAACAGGAAATTGAAATTAAAGAGTGTTGCGAGTTAATTAACGGTGTTGAATATAATTGATTAATTTTTGTCGCATCTATTACTCTTCTGAGATATTTCTTGAAACTAACATCCGGTATGTTAAATTGAAGGAAAATAATGAGCGGCGTTCTTTTACATGAAACAGAAATGTTAAACTTTGTGTTTATATCATTAGTGCTTTATGTTTACGACCTAATGTGATGTCTTAAAAGTATTTTAGTTAACCCCACTTTCCTTGAAGTCCGAAACTTTATGGACTACGTGAGAATATTTATCTGATACTAAACCACAACTATGTTGCGTTTATTGCATTTTATGTCATTGTCATTTTATCTTATGTGAAAATTTCTTACTGTCCTAAGAATGAGATGTTAATTATGTATTGTGTGCTCTAAGCTCCCTTGGCACAGATCGCAATGACGAATGCAGCGCTGGCCTGTGACATCGTCCGCGGCATACAAATCGCCACTTACATAAGAGGTCCATTGTTACGACGCATATATATCAAGGGATGAAATGTCGAACTCTATATTGAATTTAATAACATTTCATAAATCGTTAGTCGCACTTTTTATTCTAAATACAACGAACAAACATAAAATCATTTTTTTTAATTGGATTTACTGTTAAAACAACGAATACAACGAAATGTCGCGACTAAATAATAACGTAACTAAGCGTCGTCTTTAACTGCAAATATCCATCTTTAACAAATTATATGGTTTGGTTAGTTTGTATATGAAAGCTCTTTTACTCATAGAGATGGATACTTTATGTTCACTTCGTCGATTCCATTATATTCTATCGACCAGTAATGGGATAGCGGTTTTCAGTATTAGCCGTCGTTTGTCATTCGATAACCGTTGCTAAAACAAGCCGGCAGAGGGGGAGTAGGCGCATGGCCGAGATGTGAGACTATTTACACACTAGTTTAGTGCCACTTGCGTTCCAATGTATTTATATCTGAAACTAATGACCCCTACTATGCTACTAGTTGTCGAATTAAACTCGAATAAAATTGCTACGAGTGAAAACTTTATAACTCAGGGTTATCGCAATTTGTTAGTTTTGAGGTGTGAAAATTAAACAAATTTTTTTTTAGTAATTTTTGTTTAATGTAAAATTTGATACGTAAGTATCTACATGATCTAAATGGAATTCATTGCCCGATAACTAATCAAGTTTCGAAAATAATTGAATAATTTAGTATTACAAAGTTTGAAGCTAATATAACTTGCTATTTTAGTAACATCGTTACTTTTAATGTGTTTAGATTAAAGCAATGATGTTTCGTTGGAATGAAAATGTCTATTGCATCTTTATTAAAATCTCAGTAGTTTAGTGGCGACGCCTACACAAGGTTCAGTCGTGTGTCACAAATTTTCTTCATGAATTCAAATCTTAATGAGAGTGATCATAAGATATATAGTTTAGGTTATGAAATCATAACTATTTTAAATAGATACTGGTGCTAACTATAATAAATCCAGTAACAATGAAAACGTGTTATTGATATGTAAAAAATATTTTTTTTATTCAATCATATTTAATTAGAAAAATGAAAAATAATATTGTTTTATGGTTCACAATAATAAAAGTCTCTTTCATATGAAATGAAATAATTTAGAACGAAATATTCATAAAAAAACAATAATTTATAGGCCGTAGAACGGACGGTTACATTTTGTAACAGCGTATCGATTGCCAAAACACTATTAATCCGTTGAATATTATCTTGGCATTATAAACGATCGGACCTTTCACCTTCAAGATGGCGCCATGTTAATCAGTCTGTGCCCAACCCACTAATAGATTTACAAAGCGAAATATTCAGATTTTATGATGATTTATGTGAATGTTCGTTTAGTTTCGATTTTCATATTTGGCCAACAATTAACAAATCACAATACAATAAAATATGTTGAATATATACTGGCCGAATCGTAAAAACAATTGACATAATTATATAAAAAAAAAGTTAGGTTAAGAAGTAATGTACGTTTAAAGTGCACCGGCCGTTCGTACGTCGTTGTCGCTCGATGTTAGTTACAAAGAGAACCCGCAGGGAAATCATAGTCTTTTATAGATATTTATTCATTGTTGTGCGATCGTTCGCATGCACAAAGGCTCGATTGATATCTCGTAATTAAGCATTCGGTGCGTGGTGTACCGCCGTGCACCGCCGTACCTTCGGGGAACACTCTCCCGACATCTGAATATCTTCACTTACTACAAAGTTTATTATTATTCTTATTCTATTCAATGAACAATATTCCTAGCCTTGTTGCAATGAAGTACATTATTACAATGCGTTAGATTCGTACTATCGGTTTATTTCAATTAAGTTGAAGTTTTCTCCAAATGTATATAAAAACTTGGCAAACGGTGAGATAGTCAATTTTTGATAAAATCCTTTCGATAACGTGTTATAACACAACCATATATTTTAATTTCATTAAGAATATTCCAATTGATGTAAATAATTAAATGTGTATATGATCTTCGAGGAGACATTTGTTTGTTTCCAAAGTTTAGATTTTTGTTGATATAAACTATAGAAAAACGTGAGAGCTTATCCACTTAGTAGGAAACGGGGAAACTATTTCGTGTCTCGTCACGTACCGTTGTTCTATTGGCATTAATTACCCATACTGAGTTGACCTACTTCTCGAATGGGACGAAACGACGCAAGTACGGAAATGAAAATATTTCCTGACTATCAAATGACGTTGAATTTTTTACTAGTCTTCTTTTCTAATAGTACATTAAGAGCGCGCGCACATCTTTGACTAAACTATCGTACAACTGTTGTGCGATGGTCGATTGTTTCGCAGCCAATTAAACTGTTTAGTTGCACAAATAAAATCGAGTAGTTTGTGCTCCATATAAGCTCATAGAAATCAAAGAGAGCCTAAACAGTTATGCGTTAGTTTAGTCAAAAGTGTGCATGCGTTCTAAATGTTTAACATATTTCTATTTCCTCTTTTATTTATTCTGTGTTTTCACCATGATCGTCATTGATGTCTATTACTATTGTACAGAGATAAACAAAAACATTTAATGAAAACTCCGTTAGAATTATAACGTATCTGAATCTAATATAGCAGATACAATGACCATACCTATGAACTACGACATTTTATAACGATTTGATTTTACCGTTGCGACATTAACAGTGGACCGTTGGAGATATAGTCGAGATTAAAATGTGAACGACGCAACAGGCGCGCGAAACAGCTAGCCGCTCTTAATCGATACAATAAGATAGTTTTGATTCGAATAGTTTCGGATCGGAACAATATAAACGCATTTATCATCTTCTATTGGCAAAGATTATGCATTGTCATAGATCAACTCTCTAGTTTATTCTATGCTCAAAATCACAGATTCAATATAATTATAATAATAGGACCTATGTATTGGCAATAATGGTTTAAGTATTCTATGACATTTAAATATTTGTAAATGACAAATTAATCCAATATAAGTTGACGTAAGGTAAAAGTAATAACTAGTTTACACATCTTCAATTCCTAGCTACGTCGAAATTAAAATAAAGAATGTTGACATAAATTTCATAATTCCCATGTGAAAAATAATGTGCTATTATTAAAATTGACCTGAATTGTGAAGGTTAAAACTCCAATTATGAAGAAAATATATTAAATATAGCACTACTAGCACGTAACTTCAGATGCAGAGAGAATTTGGGACAAGTTGATATAAAATTAAAAGAATCATAAGAGTTTTTAATCGCCAACATTTGTTTTCTTATTAATTCGAAGTGATTAGTTTTTTTGACAGTGGTAGTGCCCGCTTTAACATCTTAGCACGAATGGGCCGGCTCGCTCGGTGTAATACCACGACCACGACCACACAGAAGACAGGCGTGAAATGGAAGCAATTCCGTGTTTCGTCTG
>DVQH01001702.1:0-11860 GCA_018231625.1 Papilio phestus | reverse complement strand
AAATAAATAAGGAGAGACTAACTGAATGTTTTTCTTTCTCACCATCGATAAAAACACAGACAGTTGAGAGCATGTCATTCGTTTTGTAGGGTCGTTTTCACCCTTGTTATACCACCAAAACACTTGGCACAAAAAGTGTAATGGAGTTTAGTAATGACCCCTCGCGGAGAGAAGCAAAATACTAACTTCAACCCGCTGGGAGAAGTTGCATTGTTTTTTTCACATTTATGAGTATAAATGTAAAAAATAAATCAAGTGTTGACATATTGCTAAATTGGAACGCCCAGTACTTAAAATAACCTTTTAAAAATATTATTATTGTAATATGTAAACTATTAAGTAGTTAAACCGAACAAAAAACAAAGATTCATGTACACTTTGAGCACATGACTTGTAATCTAAAGGTCTTAGGTTCGAATCCCGCCATGTACCAATGTGATTTTGATTTTAGAAATTCATATGTACATAATCTGCCCGACGTTCGTACGGTGAAGGAAAACATCGTGATGCAACCTGCGCATATCGGCAAAGAAATTCAAAGACATGTCTCAAGTCGACCAACCCGCACTGGGCCAGCGTGGTTAACTATGGCCTAGTCACCTGTTACTTAGGGTAGGCTCCGATCCCTTCAGTGGGGACGTATAGTGAGCTGGTGATGTACACTTTGGAAATAAAATTAGGAGCCATGCTTCTATAAAGATAATATTTAACTTAGATGAAATCATCTAACTCTAAAGAATTGGAGAATAGAGCATTTTTCGCACTATGTATCCGTATTTTGTCGACTTTGACATTTTGTAGCAATAGCTAGTTTGATAAGATAAATGTAAAAGTTACAATGATGTTATAATGACTGTAACTTATTGAAATCACTTAAGTCATCCCCTAAATAGAGAACAGTTCTGGTTAGGGAAGCCGCATATGAATCAAATGTTACACTAATACAGGCCCCGGGCTCTGCTGACCCTCGCAATTCAATTATCGCGCGGGGCTTACATTGATCTGCCGGGTGAAAGCGATACTTGTGAGAGATCGTTCCATTGTTTTTTCTCGCGGCCAAAATGTTACTCGTACTATTTATTTTTTAGGGTAAAAATTAAGTGTAAATATTTTGTTAAACGCATTATAGCAATATTCCAAACAATGTCTTCTAAATCATAATAAATGTTATAACTAACTTTCGCTCGCGTCTTTGTCCGTGGGGAAATAAAAAAAAACAAAAGTAAGTAGTATATGTATTCGTCCAGACTATCCATTCCAGAGAGAGACAGAGATCCGTTCAGCAGTTTAGGCTACAAACTCTAACAAAGATCCATCCATGCATCCTACATCCATTTAAACTTTCAGATTTATGATATTAGTAAGATAATAAATTTAGTGTGCAAGTCAACAAGTTAATCTAATATAGACTTCAAGTATACAATTTTATCATTTAGTACTTCTTCGATCAAAAAGTCCTCACATGTACACATTAAAGAAACAGAAATAATGTATATTTGAATAACGCCCTAGAGAAAATCTTTTTTATTTAATGTGTTACGTCTCTACTGTTATTTTCCCTTGCTCTATTTATTTCCTTTAAGGAAACAGAGGTAAACAATTGCTTAGATGCATGTTATAAATAAAACGGATAACAGGTGCGTAGAGCGTCCGTGTTGCGAATACGGGCTCGGGTCTAACGTATTGTTTACCAAATTCAATTACGAACAACCGCAAGCTGACTTCGCTTTGATTCAACAAACTACTATGAATCAAGCCGAACTACGTGTGAAAGTTCATTGTTTTCGTGTACACCAGCCACTAAATTTTTCCTTCGCTCGCACTTAATCTATACATGAATCAAGCTTTCATGTGAACACGTTTTTGCGATCTCGTCATATTCAAGTAAACAATGAAACAATGTTTTTTATGAATGCGCAATTGCGCAGTATTTGATGAGAATATAATGTAAGCATAACGATTTCTCTAAAGGAAGATATATTTACAATGGGTTATTTTAACGCTATCGATATATCAAAAATTTAACTACGTTAGATGATTGGACTCTCAATTTGATTATTATTGTAGAAAAAAATCAATTAAAATGACATCTTAGTTCTATTAAACAAATAGCTTTCGTCTTAAAGAAAAAATCTATTATAGTAAAATGTATCTTAGTATATATAATGTAGTTTTCTAATGGAAAAAGTATTTTCATAATCGGTTCTTGGTTTTTTTTAGTTCATTCCTTAGATTTAAAAATATAAATCTTACTCTTGACTATATTAGTATAGATAATTCGATTAACACAAAAAAATATAAAAAGAACACACGGATGTAATCTTGGCAATCGAACAAGAAGTCGATTACAAAGTTAAAAAAAATAGTGATGAGTTGCGCTGACATATGGCGTAGAGTAATAACAAAACAAATCATTTATTGCGATGATGCCGTAGTAATTACCCATTAGTTTGTAATAAAAACAATGGGGTGTACGGAGCGGACGCGCGTTCAAAGTGTACAATGTGCAATCCTATATTACTAATTAAACTATAATCAATAAATTGATTTTTATTAGTAGTATAGCAAACGTAACCATAAAATTTATTGTATTATGTTAAAGAAAAAATTATACCTGTCTAAAACTATTCTTCCAATATTATTCATTCTTACCCTATTACTAAAGAGTGTTATAACATTATTATTAAAACGTTACAAGAAGACTTTTAAATAAAATCTTTTAATAAGATGAGCAGAATAAAGTGATGTTTTAATATATTTTTATGAATGAAAGCACATTCATTGTTTTGAATTTCCCCAAATAGTTATGGTGTGGCGTGCGATATTATCTCCGTACAGGCGCCATCTGTCGGGCAGATGCTCTGACGTCACGCGAAGCCCTGCAGTAGGGCTTCGCCACGCGCCACAGCTGACCCATCCTGATTACATCGCCTCCGGAACATTATGATTTCCGATGTGACTTTATGAAACTAAATACGGATGTGATCGAATTTGCTTTCGTGGAATTGCACATTACGTTACTTTACTACTAGTTTTGCAAATTTAGTCTTAGCAAGGCAACTGAGTTTTTACGTATTGTAAGCAATAAGAGTAGTACAAGTATACGAGTATGCAATGATAAAGAATACTAAGAAATTTATGTTTTACTTGAAATTTTGCAGCACAACATTTTATCTAATTACGATTAGCACGATTTAGTGGAAAATGGGTGATTTGTTTTGCCATATATAATTTGTAAGAGAAACTGTTTTGCCATATATAATTTGTAAGAGAAACGTGCAGCGGGCGGAAAATACCTACACCAAAACTCCTTGTACAAATTTAGTCAATTACGTTACGAATAATTTTTTCGCAAATTTTAGACCTATTCCAGTTCCACGTTTTTCTATAAATATCACTTACGAATGTAAAACCTTCACTGCCTTACAAATTAATGCTGGATAAAGTTGATCTTAGGAATACACTGAGTTAAAGCAAATTAAGTAAGTGCAAATTTTGCTTACACTCAGTTTATTCCTAAGTGTAACTTTATACCGCGTTTATTTGTAAGACTGTTAAAGTTTTTTCCTACAATTTGTATGCTTTATTCAGTTAACCTTGGAGTTGTACAATTATAGTTAAATAACCGAATTAAAATAGCGGAACAGATTTCAGTAGTGCAAACTTTTTCACTTGCAAATAAATTATCTTGTTTATTGCTTTCCGCTTGAGTGATTCTAGGTATTTATCACCTAGTAATTTGTAAAGACATTTCTGGATTATTTATTTAACAATTGATTTTCGTCATTTATTTTTCTAGCTTTCTGACTTGTACAATATTCGTTTTAGGCTTTTGTATCGTTACTATATGCAAATAAATTGTTTCTTTAATTTATTTTAAAGACAAAATTCCTTGAGTTTTCTTTTAACTTTTAATAATTAATGCTTGCAATTTATGGCTATTGATAAAATAGGAAGGCGATGTTGAAAATAAATTTGGAAAAAGAATTTAAATTCATTGTACCTTGTACTACTGAACAAATTTTTTCAAATCGGGGTAAAACTAAAAGATATGTAATTTCAAGTCATTATTAAAATATTAGAATAACTAAAGATGACTATGTAGTTGCAATAATTGATATTGCATGAATGTTTAGATTTGGTTTTCTAATTGTAAACGTTTTGGTTATTAGTTTTCGCTTCATTGTTTTCATGTAAAGGCGGTTTCACACCGTCACTGCAAGACGGCATTGGGCCTAATCAGAATGCTGGTTCAAAAACTGGTAAGTTAGACGTGATGTTAATAAAAATGCTAAGTATTCGATAAATTAATTCTCAAAATTTGTATTATAACAGCATCTTACAAAGTCGTTGTTCTAATTAAGTGACTAAAAGAGTTGAACTTATGTTCTAAATTAAGGTATGAAAATTGCTTTTTGATATTTTTTGCAGGTCTATTTCGAATTACAAAAGCTCTGTTGTATACCGTCACGATATACCACGTTACTATGTACGTTTAATTTGTACTTTCCTTATCAAATTTACTTTGTGTCTTATTACTTTAACATTGTAAATTTTAATTGAAAAAACTTCCACAAACATGTTTACAAAATAAACTGCTATTCAGTTATTGCATATGTATGTATATAATTTAGAAATAGAATTAAACAACTATCATTCATTATGTCAAAATAAGTAAGACCAAAGTTTTCTAATATGAGAAATGTTCAACCATTTGAAACCACAAAAAGTTAACATTATCACTCGAAATTTTAACATACTAACTAGTTATAATTATGTTTTCTCATCAAGCTTTTTCTGTTTCATGTGATACGTTGACTTCCTATTATACTAATATTATAATGCGAAAGGTTTGATAGTTGGATGGATGTTTGTTAATTTGTAGCCTAAACGGCTGAAGGATTTTAAATGAATTTTGGTATAGATGTAGAAAATAGTATGAAAGAACACATAGGCTATTTACCTTTTTTTAAATTCCACGCGAACGTAGTCGCGGGCGAAGCTAGTTATAAATAAATAAATAAAACATTTTTATCCCTTTTCCATTATCTTTAAGTGCCATCTACTTTCGAAGTTCGGAGATCATTAGAGCAACTTACATTCTTGTCACCGCGGCTCTAAAAAGTGAACGGATGCTCTTTCCAAATCACTGGCGTAGGTTTTTGAGCCAGGATGCTCTTCAACACTTTGCTATCCGTGAATTTTGCCTTGTAAGATGAGCTGCAATAGTTCGTATTTTAGCCTAATCATCGTCATCTTTAGACATATTATCTCTTGACATAATTACATGAACTAGACATACGTAACGGTAACCTTAGTGTCGCCAAATGTATTACAAGGTCACAATCATTTTATTATGTTTCTAACCATTGTTGTGAACATACATGACTTTTATATTTTCAATGTAAATCTATAAATTGTGTATTTAATACATTAGTACTTCATGTGCAATTTTAATTCCATATGTCGCGAACTGACAGAAAACGCAATTTGATTAGTTAAACCAAATTAAAAGAAAAAAATACAATTAGGTAATAGACCCATCTCGAAAGCGGTGAAAGAAAGTATGAGATTTTTCGGTGAGGGTATGTTTTCAGATGTATACTTTACACAATAGGGCCTTGCCCAAATTGTAGTTATACAAATTTTGTCGATGTCGATTTAATTTTTTCGACAAAATAAGATTTATCATGCTTTGATGGTGTAAGGAAAGCTTCTTGTGTTATTGATATTCAAATACAAACATGTTAATCTTTTCTAGAACATACGCAATGAAACGCTGTAGATATTATCCAGTATCAATCTTTTTCTTACAATTTGTTGGTAATTACGAACGAGTATTTAGTCCAATTTTAATATACGATTTTAAATCGGGTAGTGAATAAACAATACGAATAATATTCTACATGGTGTTTAAATTGAATTCATGTTTGCCAATATACTCAACGCGAAATGATAATGTTATGTTAAGGCCGACATACGGACTGCTTAAATAGGTCCAAATACGGGCTGTTGACGTTGGGAGTTCACAAGTTGTACTTTGCCATACTTATATTGTTGATTGATTTCGCTGCAGATAATGAGGCCTGGATCAACCTGTATATATCGATCCTTAATGAGAATTGGTAGCGATAATTCAAAATGTAAAAACGTACGTTGTATTTTGCTCTTCCTCATTCGCTTATTTACATTTAAATAACGTGTTGTTTTAAACAAATTTTTGCAACTATTTAATTATTTGCCTTAAAATAATTAAAACTCAATGATTGATCCTAAATTAATTTAGTCTAGTACTAAAGGCGCGTCGCTTCGGTAGCAGGCTTAATGACTTTACTGAGGTCAACAAATAACCTCGCTATACGGCAGGATAATATCAATTGTCTTGATTTGATTCTTATTATGAATTCTACGTTCTATTACCCTACTACCACTCCATTTGATAATAACAAAAAATAAAATAGAAACATAATACGTTTGTACGATACTAAAACGCAATAGTCGCCTGGTTCACATTTTTAAATTACTATATACACAATAGTTATTAACACTACATGTTTTTAAATACCGAAAAATAAGTAGAAAATGGTAAAAATTGAAGTGACAATTTACTTAACAAACATCGAACAAACGCCATTCAGGTTACAAACTTTAACAAACATGCATCATTTCACATTTATAACGTTAATAACAAGAAAGATTTTTACAGCAATAAGCCCTAAGTCATGATGTTATTTTACTATTCTAGTCTCTAATTTCCATAAGTAGAATCCGTCATATGGCTTTTTCATCTAATTTGATGAAGCTGTATTGTGTTTGCTGATCAGAAAAGAAGCCTTTTAACTGACATCTAAATTGTAATTCAACTCTGATTGTTTACACGGTCGTTAACAAGAAATCGTTTTCATATATCTATACATTTTAATAATAATATGATTATAATAAAACTGTGCCAGTGAACTGTATAAAATTAATAACAGACCTTGATTTTACAACAATCCTAACACAAATTAACAATCGTAAAAATTAAATGAAATGAAAGGTAACGGCAATTACTATAATAGATAAAAACCCTATATCCTTAGGTTTGAAGCAATCCAAGGATTCAATTCTCTATTCTTACCTTTTAGCCGTAAGTAAGTAAATATTCCAATAATGAACATACATAAATACAAAATATCACCTATCTAATACGAATTCTTTGTGCTTATTTCGCTCAGCAGTTACAGGTCTCTGGCACGTGTAACTGAAATTTTGTGATGCAGTCGCATTCACGTCAGCGGAAATAAGCCACACTTGTAAGATAGTAGAATCAAGTTCAACCAATACGAAACATAGTTGGATTTCGAGGTTAGACTGTTTCATCACCATCTCCCTTATCCTACTCCCGTAGGGTCGGCGAAACAGGTTTTTGTCCCCCACATACATAACTCTATCATACGTCGTCTCAGTCATCACTCCCTTTGTGATCATGTCACCTTTCGCGTAATCCATCCATCTCTTTCTAGGTCTACCTCTAACGGTGTATGCTTCCATACTCAAAACTAACGTTATCTTTGTTGAGGTTAATCTGTTTTTGATATTTTAATCAAAAACATGATAATTTACATTAAAATATTTTTTTAGACATTCTGATTTCCAAACTTCTAGATAATCTATTAAGAAGTTAAGTGTATTTAACTTAGTGACTGGCAGAAAATAATAATTGACTTTAAATCCTCGTATCCAATTTGATGTAATGCAACTAATATAAAAACCGTTATTACCTTTGTATTATCTCATAGTTAATAAGGGAAACCCCGATAATCTAGGCTTTAGTTACGCCTATTTTTTTAAGCTGATACAATGAAAACAACCAGGAAGTTAACGTATTTCATGCAATTAGTATGTTTTGGTTCAAAGGCTACGTTTGTAAATAGGTATTAGATGTTTGCGTAATGATTACACTGTATCTAGTTCAATGACGCATAGCAACACTTCGCAAGTAATAAATTCAGTTCAAAATTAAAAATATTTCAGACTTAAGACACCAACAATATAAATAGGTACTAAACGCCTTACATTTTTTTCTCATATCTTGTGAGCAGTTTAACTCGAGATCATTTTTGAATGGCAGGTATAAAAATTCGCTAGACTCCATAATAAAAGTGTATACAATAACATATACTGCGTAAGAAATATGCAAATTAAAACAAATGGAATACTAGTTAATAGATTAACATAATGGCGGGATCAATGGGAATTCAGTAGCAAGTTTAGCGGCGAGCAACAAGCGTGACTAAATGTGTTGTCGCGCGGCAAGCATGCGTGCCAGCTTCGGTTACAGCTACCGGAGCCCAGGACTTCGACACGGTGACGTCACGCTCAAGCCTTTCTTAATATACCCTCATTAACGAACGAAACCCTGTTCGAGACGAAACAATGTGCACATTCTCTCGACACGAAATTCGATTCGTAATCACATATTAAACCATTATTTCTTGTTATGCAGGACTCCTTTTAAGGCACAGATCGTAATAACGGCTTTACTGTATAAAAAATACATTATTGTGTTACTGTGAAAAATACTACTCTATATTACAATCCCATAGTGGCTTAACTGATCATTTGCACGGCATACACAAAGTTCTTTTGTAAATTTTTTTATATAAATTTTTATAAAAATTATCTAGGGACAACTGCGATCTGGAAGCATCTACTACATATCTACAAAGTTTTACCTAAAAAAAATTATCTAAAAACATGTTAAGATTTAAAAAAATGTTCATCAACGCAAAATTTTTAATCGACTAATCATAACAACTTAGAAGACAAATAGAGCGGGTACGCTTATTAAAAATATTTGTTTGGCAAACACACCGCCCCTTTTCGTGGTTACCCTCAGAGACTTGGGGCTTGTAGTGGTTTGCAAATAAAAGTAGATCAAAGAGTCGAGCAGGCACTTCAGCAAGTAAAACGTTTCAGATTCTTCTCATGTCGACGGTTAGACTTCTGAATTGCATATAAACTTCTGTCATAAATGTTTGCATTTACTTAGCCTTTGGTTTCACTTAGGCATAATACAAAAATTGTACTTTCTGTTACTAAAATTTTATTAAATTGTGACTGTAACCCTATATAACATTTTAAAGTTAAAACGCAGTTTTAGTCATATCCTAATAACTTGTCAGTGCGTATAAATACCTAGCAAGTTAAGTGTGCATTCATTACCAAGGGACATTTTTAACCAACCTAAAAAATGTTCGACAAACTTACGTAAAAGCGCCTCCAAGAATGAGCGATGAATTTTTTGATCCTTCTAAAGCAGGATAAAATTATGGCTAAAACCGTACACAGTATCTCCAGGCTATTTTATGTTTACCATGGCCTGGTTAACGCTGTTTACTCAATATATAACACGGTTATTGACACAGCGGGATCATTAATACAGACGAAGAACCCACTTATTAATTTTAATAAGTAGGGTGACTCTTTGAAGGGGCGTCGACACTAAGCAAAGTTTGTTTTATTAGTTTTGATTTTATGTGTGGTACTTCATTTGTGTTTTAAAACAACATAATTTTTAAAATGCCAAAATTTAATATAGAAATCTTTCTTAAATACAACTTGACTACTAAAAGAAATTTTATATTAACGCCTGTAGATTTTTTGTAGCAATAAAACTTTAATACAACTTTAATGTTTAGAAAAAAATATTATAGCGATTTATATTATTATTGTTGCTTACTATAGTGTAAAAAAATTACATTGGTAGACGTCTGGCCCTGCTTAGTCACCGTATCATTGGGAGTTAACGAACCCCTAGCGTTAGATACCATAAAACTGTCTGTATCGTAGGCGCGCCCCGCCCGCCGAGCATCTCTAAATTGTATTTTAATCTAATTATCAGTTGATGTAATTTTTCGGTTCTCTCATAATCAAATAATAGAGACATTATCGAATTAGAACGCTTGGTTCGGGGACAGGCGGTTGACATGTCTCTGCTTTTATGTTTATAATTTAATTTTAATTTAATTAGGGTAAACAGTAAACAAGAATATCGAATACTTCAGTTCATTCGACTTCAGCGTATTTAAGAATTCCTTTTATGAATCCAAGTTACCACAAAACAATATTCATATCGTGTCAGTTGTATTTTTAAACTCTATGCCATTAAATGGCAACGACCTGGGTCGATTGATAACAATCAAATATTGCAATAAGATTCTTATGTAAATGTTTAATGGTGTTTAAACTTATTTTCAAGTTATAGTGAATGGTAATTGACATAATTGTTTATTGCCTTTTATTATCCTTTTACGGTTGAAACTATTATCAAGATATCTAGGTATATTAATGTTATAAAGAGGAAAGAAATGTATTTTTGCATGTATCCAAAAAACTCAAAAACTTTTGGGCTGATTTCAAAAAATCTTTCACCATTAGAAAGCTTTATCAGTAGGTAACATAGGCTATGCTTTTTTATTTAGTAATTCACGCAGACGAAGCAGCGAGCAACAGCTAGTTAGTAAAGAATGTAGGTTGAATTTACTTTTAAGTCAGAATATTGTGGTAAATCTCTTTACGTCTGATGAATACGCGGTGCTATTGTTCTATATTATTCTTAAACAAACCAGTTTAATAATAATTCACTAGTACCATAGAGCGATACACTTTAAACAGATGATAAAATGTTATTGTTACATATATTTGTATGTTATTAGGGCGGCTCTATACGTCGCTAGTTTCCCATGGAAACGTAATACTGAGAGCCGGCGCCGCGGCACGCGCCCGCCGACGCCTGAGGGAAAATCAAAAGGAATTCGACAAATACGAATGATGTTAAACATGAATACTTGTATGCATTTTGTTGATATGAATCTAAACTACATTGCTTTCATAAGTATTGGTGGTCAACATTTTACCTTAAGTTAGTATTTCGGTAGGCCACGTTAAGGTTTGGGTATTTAAGATCTAATTCTATAACTTTCTAGTGATTTAATAACAGTCGTGATATTAAAGTATTTTGCAGTAAATAGTAAGTGTCCGGCTCGAAGGACCAACAGTTATAGTGTAAAAGATTTTTTTTATTATACAGGCAAGTGAATTGGTAACATATACAGAAAAAAGACAGAAAACACAATGACATTGTAAATCGAGTTCTTCCTTTTTTTTAACTGCTTGAAAACTAAAAACATGCAAAAACACTATTAACAATACATATTAGTTATAATTATTGTCCTCTACCTATGTTAGTATACTATACTATCTAAATCTAGTTTATTTATCTACTTCATAAACTGTTGGTAATAGTCAGCGAACTTAAAGCACTTATTGATTCCGAGTACACGGCTGTCGGGCTCCATCACATCAAGTATCAAATAGTGGAAGGAATGAAGCGCTAGCAGTGCGCATCAACCCTCAATTACGGAGCGGCGCCCGCGCACGCGCCCGCACCCGGGGGAGACCGCACGCGACTGCCGCTGCCCGCAACAATTATCAACCGAATCAGGACTACACTAACTTTTTTTATTCAATTTGCGACAAGTTCTATTGTAAGGCTACTGATAAATTGTAAAAAAAACATTTTATCCAACTCTATAGATCCACTGAAGTAAATAATTATGTTGCTAACACTTGTTACAGTTGTAAGTATGGTTTCAGAAAATAAAATATCGTGTGAATGTGTAAAAATGTGATAAGAAAAAAAATTTTTATTAAGACGAAGCTTTTTTAACACAATCCACACCTAAATAGTCATATGTTTAAGAAATATTTTCATGAGAGTGTTCAACATATTGAACTATTAGGTACATTTAAACTTTTATATGTAAAAAATAAAACTGTAATTTATAATACCATAAAATATTTCTTAAACATATGA
>DVQH01001701.1:0-11861 GCA_018231625.1 Papilio phestus | reverse complement strand
ACTTAAAAATAAGGTTAGTATTTTTAAAAAAATAACTCATATAACTGACACGCAGTTATCAATAAATAATAAATATGTAATTATGTAAGCATTTTGATAATATCGATAATTAGTACTTTCAGGGGCATATGTGATTAATTTGATAATGCTTTGTCCTCTGATATCTTAAAACAAAATAATTAGATATCAATTCATTTAAGTACTTTAACAAAATATCCGTAAAATGATTTCCTAACTACGAATATATTTTGCTTCCCGATTCATTAATCCCGGTGACCCGGAACAAATAACAAATAGGTAACAGTCACGTAGATACCAGGTTTGTGGTGTGTTGACATTATCCATTGTGGGGAAAAACAACAATCATTGCCCTTCAAGCTACTATAAGAAAACAGGAAACTACTTACGTTTAACAAAAGATAAACCTATCTTAAATATCAATAACAGGAGGCATTCTATTTTTTTATTTCGGTGGAACTTTGTTATAGAAACTTTATTTTCCTATGACCAATATTCAAGAACGAGTTTCTTCTTTCAGCTAATTTAATTGGAAATTGGAAGATGTACCAGTGGTAAGAAAACAAATGTGGTTAGAATAATTAACTTAATTATTATGCCATATCGATCGCACAGACTTCAATTTAAACGTTCGTAGTAGCGAAATTAATTATTTCTAGATCAATACAATCGCTGGGTAATTCCCTACGTCTGACCATTGGAATCCAATTGCAGTGGTCGTAGGTAAGCTAGTTACTGTTACAGTTTTAAACTTCAAACATTTTTATTATGTCAGATTAAGTGCAGTTGCACTGATAAAGTTTAATAAACTAAAACGATAAGAAGTTTGCAGAATGTTTCATTACATTCACACCAATTATGTTTAAATTTTCCTACATAGATCAAAAATAAAACGAATAATTTATGTAAAATATTGCCAAAAAGTATCTGTCAATTAAAGTTAAAAATTAAAAGACCACCACCTTGTAAAAAAAATAATTAAAAGAAACTCACCAATTATTAAGAATCCGATTTTGATTGTTGTCGATTGCAAGAAACGATTTTTTCGTACGTAAATTCGTAATCATGAACGCACTGGCACCGACGGCGACGACGCACGCTGTTGTAGTGAGGTGGTGAACGGATACAGCGCGACCGAAACCCCACCGGCTGCCGCTTGGTGATTGTAATTGATAATCTTGCCGTGGGAGCCGCAAACAAAACGTGCAACTCACAACTGTGCCGACACGCAGAAAAACAATCCGCATACATCCACAATCACTAGAAAGCACATTACGAAGCATCTCTCCAACGACTATCTCACATTTCTAACTATTCTCACAATAATTCCGTAATTTCTCCAATTCATTTGTCTTATTCTTTTACTCTTTTAATTATAATCAATTGACATAAAATTAAGTTTAATTAAAATTAATTAATACGACCCCTTTTTGCATAACAGAGCACTGGATTTTATAGCATTTACTGACGAAGTACATATATAAAATGTATTAATATACCTGGTATTGTATTATATGCGATATATGCTAGCTAATAATAATTGCTACTAGCTTTCGCCGCGACTCCGTCCGTGTGGAATTAAAAAAAAACAAAACTGAGTAGGCTATGCGCCCTTCCATACTATCCTTTACATCTATGCCAAATTTCATAGAGATCCATTAAGACGTTTAGGCTACAAACTCTAACATCCATCTAAACTTTCGAATTTATTCTATTAATAAGAAGTAAGATGACTTTGTAGCTATTTAAATATTCGGGAATTTATTGTGGAAAGTGTAGAGAACCTTACATACACGTAAAAGACATTGCCCCCCTCCCTCCTATTTCAGGGGTAATTACTAGCATGCATCTAGACGCTAATTATTAAAACCCATTAATTTACGTACAAAATGCGACACTACAGGTCACGATCAAGGTTCAAATAAAGAAAAATATTGTGATCGAAGGTTATATAATTTACATTTCAAAGCAATAGACGTCAAACCAGTATTGTTTATCTAATAATCTTCTTAACCCCGAAGAATGATTACTTTTCATTATTAATTTCACGCTGATGAATCTTGATTTAATTCTATTTGATTAAACATGTTAAAAACTACCTGAATATTAATGAACCAAGTGTTGGCATAAAGCGTGATCAGTGGTTAAATTACTGATTTTATTCCTGCATAAGATTTTCTTAAGAAGAAGTTGAAGTATATGTAGATGGTAGTAAGCGTCCTATTGAAGATTTTACATAATGCGGCATATTTCTAACGGAGCTGTGGGTTTCGACTGCATTTTCACTTTTCTATGGTATTTGCGCACACATTTTCTATCTAAAAATAGACATAACATGTGTCAATACAAGTTTAACGGCAGTCAAAATCGAAACCCAGACAAACACACATCCATAGTCACAACCTAAAGAGAATAAAACTAAAACACTCGGGTATCGATATTTTAATTCGACGAATTTTGATCATTACTCATTAACAATAACACATAACATTTATTTTACGGGCATAAAACATCTCTTAGTTTTATCGTTAAAACTGTTACTGTTGGAAAAGTACTCTGTATCGAATAAAATTGGCCATTTATGTTTATTTACAAGTGTATGTTGTCACAAATTAAACGCGATCGCGATACTATTTACTGAATATCGATATTATCTCATTCGGGTCTGTCATGGCTCGATTATTTTCGTCTATTCTGCGTTTTGTTATCTGCAGCAATTTGTTGTCAATTCTCAATGTCACCAAATGTCACATCAAAACCAAATTCTAATTGGCCTCGCTAATTTAGTATTTATTAAATGCTGAATGACACAAACAAAATTACCGGCTAACTAAAGCAGGTTTTACAAACTTGTGTTTGAGGTTGTATCTTTTTTTTTTGGAGAAAACTAAACCTAACAATGTCTCATTTTAAACTAATATCATCAACTAAAGCTTCAGACGTCATACCAGTGAACAAGTACGAGTCTGAAAAGACCGGCTTAAAAGTAATTATTGCTAACGTCGATGGGCCTGTTGTAAATGGCTACTTCTGTCTTGGTAAGTCCATATAGTGTGTCATAAATGATGACACCACGTACCAATGATTGTTACACGATAAGTTTTTTTGTAGCTACCGAAGCTCACGATGACGACGGTTTACCGCATACGTTGGAACACTTGATATTCTTGGGATCAGAACGTTACCCTTACAAAGGCGTCCTCGATTTGTTAGCCAATCGGTGCATGGCTCATGGGACTAATGCTTGGACTGATACTGATCATACATGTTACACTATTTACACTGCGGGAGAGGAAGGAATGTTGACGTTACTGCCAATTTACCTGGATCACATTCTGAGACCTACCCTCACAGAGGAAGGCTTTATAACTGAAGTGCACCATATTGATGGTGATGGGGAAGATGCTGGAGTTGTTTATTGTGAAATGCAAGGACGGGAGAACTCATCTTATAGCAGGTTAGTATTTAATTTAAGTTTAACCTTCACAGGTTAACAATATTCAAGGGTAAGACTTCCGTTAAATATTGGAAAAACTGTTTATAGTATTATTACATAGGGTAGTTACTAAATATTGTGTATAGTAATATATATTTTAGTAGGGTTATAAGGGAGGCCATTATTTGACAAAGGCTCACAGTTATGTTATGAACCATATTTGTTTTAAACTGCTTATACTTATTTACCTACAATAAATGGCTTTAGAGTATATTTGTATAAATCAATGTTTTATATTTGCTAATATGCACCATTACATAAAGTGTTTTACAATACAAAATGAGGAAATTGTTTACATTTCTAATGACATAAACCATGAAATTTGAAGTGTTATTTGAAAGTAAAGATTACACTGGTTTATAATGGTTTTGTTGTCAAGGTTGTTAGAGTGGTACAAACACTATTATGGTTTCAAAAAAGTTATGGTTTTATAAGATATTATCTTAAAAGGTAGTGGCAAATGAGTAAAAATATAAATGCACTTTAAACTACTATTTTATTTGCTTAGTTTTGCTTATGTTGTCTGTTGCTAGGTGTGAGCTGCAGTTGTTACGAGCCATGTATCCTGATAGCGGCTATTCTTCAGAAACTGGGGGTATTATGGAAAACCTCAGGACATCAACTAACAATACAAAAGTAAATATTCTATGTCAACTTACAATACAATTTTTTTTAAATTCCATGTTTTCATTTACTGTTATTTATTACAATATAAAATTGCAGGTTAGGGATTTCCATAAAAAGTTCTACAGACCTGAAAATCTTACAATAATTCTTACTGGACAAATAGAAGCGGAAGATGTGTTTAAAGCATTGTCTGTTGTTGAAGATGACATTATTGCAAAGGTACATCATTTTTATTAATTTACTATTGCATAGACAATAAAAAAACTAGCTAGATTTACATGTTATATTGTTGAAGAATTAAGAGTATAGTAAAGTTTTGACTTCATTGTAATTTCTATTGCAAATTCAGTTGGTCTTATATTGCTTGGCAGAGGGAAAAGGAACCACAAGAGGAATGGGTGAAGCCTTGGCAGACTGTGCCACCACCACCACAATATGGGGAGTACACTGTGCAGTGGCCTGCTGACACTGAAGATTGTGGTCAGGTAAAAAATATTAACATTAACACATACATTTTTTATGTTAGTACGAGTCAAATACATTTGTTTGCAAAAGTCTATGGACAATGGTCATTACACTGGGCGAACTCAGGTGGACACATAGTTTTCGCCACCTTATGATATAAAAAATAATAAGTACAGTTTTCTAGCAAAGATCAATGTCGCCATGGTTACTTATTTTTTTGTACTAAATTGTTAGGTGATATTCGGCTGGAGTGGTCCGATGCTGAGCGCGGAGGGCGCGCTGCGCGAGCTGACGGCGTGCGCGCTGCTGCTGCGCTACCTGTGTGACACGGCCGCCGCGCCGCTGCAGCGCTGCCTCGTAGAAAGGGAAGACGCCCTCGCCGGGGACGTACGTAGCACTCCTACATAAACTTTTTTTTTTAAATAAAGCCCCTGTAATTAAGGCCCCTAATTTTAATCAATCATAAGGTTATAAATGTTCATTTTTAATATCCATCTTATATAATTGTAGCTGTAGCTCGCGACTTCGTCGGCGTGAAATTAAAAAATTAGCCTTTGTTATTTTGCAATAGAGTTTTTTTATGGTGTAAGAAATCGGCCCAGTAGTTTTTGAGTTTTTTCAATACATTCAAAAATGCAAATTTTTGCTTTTTATAATATCAGTATAGACAAGTTTAATAAATCACAAGCTTACAAATTTTTAATAAGCTTATAAAGTACAATGTTTATATAAATATTTTCAGGTGTCTTACAACTTAACGGAGAATTTAGTGCCATTAATCAAGATAGAGCTGGACAATGTGCCAATAAAGAAACTGGAGTTAGCTCGAGATGATGCCCGCAAGTGTCTGTCAGGAGTGCGCTCTGGTGCGGAGCCTATCGACATGGAGCGGATGAAGAGGCTGCTGAGGAAGCAGCTGCGGGAGAGCATCGCCAGCCTCGAGTCGGATCCTCATCATGCTGTTGCCTTCAGATGTATCGGAGATGTTCTGTATTCACAGAATGAAGAAGATGTAAGTCTTGAATTTATTTGACAAGATCAGCACTGTGAGTAGCTAACTACTCACTACGAGACATCTTTTGTAGATTTTTATAAATCTAGTAAGATAGAATGATTCAAGTTTTTCTTTGTTCTTAATAATAAATTGATTGTTTTATATAAATGTTGATTTACACAATTAGGTCTTTAAATTTGTATAACAAATATTTTTGTCAACAGTTTATTTCAAGAATGAACCCGCAGCAAGTATTAATGGAGCTTTTAGAGGAAGGCTCCGACTATTGGGTTGGTCTTCTTCAGAAATACTTCAACGATGACTTGGTGACAATAGTCGGCTCGCCGAGCATCGAACTGCAGAAAAAGTTAGTAAAAAATTAATAATTAGTAATATTTAAACCACTTTAATAGTTAAATTTAACAAAAAAACCTGATTCAATATGTATTTTGCATGCTTTTGATTTTCAATTTTTTACAGAATGTCAGATGAAGAACTTAAGAGAATAGAAGAACAGCAAAAGAAGCTTGGAGAAGGTGGATTGGCGAAAAAAGCGGAGCAACTGGCCGCTGCTATGGAATACAATGAGGTGAGAAATAAATGTTATATCAGTTATTCCACTTATAATAATAATAAATCTATAGAATCTTAAACGGGTTCGTTAGATTTTTGCTGTTTTTAGTTTTTCTTTAATGTAATCATATTTTGTTACATAATACATTTTTTGTACTTTTTTAAGTAATCTCTAGATTTGCACTTCTAATTTCTAGTAATAGTGGAATTTCGGGATTCGAACCGGCGACCGCGGAATTTAAAATCCGTAAATACATTTCGCTATTGGTGCTTTAAAATTTGTAATTGGCAATTTAAAACTACTTTTTTCAGATGTAAAATTTAAGATTTGTATGACAGTATTATTTTTCATTTTGTCTAACAATATTTGTATCGATGTTATTAACGGTAAACTCATGTTGCTTTGCGCTTATAACAATGATTGTTTAACACTAATTTAACTATCAACTTTATTTAATAAAAGAAAACACGAACAGAATGTGTTCTTAATACTGTCATTCTTAAAATTATAAATGTTTCATAAATATAACAGTGTAATTGGTGTTATTCCAGCGCCCGCCGCCCGAGGGCCTGTTGACGTCGATCCCGGTGCCGTCGTGCGACAAGCTGAAGTGTCACAACATCTCCACGTGGAGCTCGGAGGGCGCGCCCTGCCCGCACTTCGAGCTGCGCGAGGTGCCGCTCTACACGCGTCTGCACTCGCTCAACACCAACTTCGTCTATGTTAGTTTTACATATTTACTGCCTACTTTCGTACTCGTCCAAGCAACAGTTGAGTTGGCCGTATGACTTACAACTAGTTGAATTATACTGATCTTTCGTTTATGCTACCAGACTTCGGTTGACAAACTTCCTTCATTGAGTTCGTTATAATCTGTGATGTTCCATTTATAAATCTATTTATTTAAAACCTTCAATTTTAATTTTATGTCCAAATTTAATAGACGTGAGAAATCACAACGATCTATTTATTTTTATCTGTAATTGGCGGTAATCAGAAAATTATTAAAAACAAAAATTTCAACACAAGCTATCCTAAGTAAATCCACCGACAACTAATAACATTGTTAGACAGTGAATTTTTCTTTTTTTTAATGTTGTATTTTCCCATTACTTAGTGAGAAATGATCGATTTCCAGATAAACTTGATCCTAGACACGAGCAAGGTGGAGACTCGCAGCCGGTGCTGGCTGCCGCTGGTGCTGGACGGGCTGGGCGAGTGCGCGGTGCGGCGCGCCGGCCAGCTGCGCCCCCACGACCTGGTCATCTCCGACACCGAGCGCCTCACCGTGCTCCTCAGCCACTCCATCGGCTTCGACTGCTCCGGGAACTTCGCCGTCGGACGCTTCGGCAACTTCGTGCACATTGAAGCCAGAGTATAACGACAATTTCGCTTTTTAACCGATTTTAACAGTGGCTCGTCCGGTGTAATGTCATGACCACACAAAAGACACACGTAAAGTGGGAGCAATTCTGCGTTTTAATGAGTGTGCGTGCCGGAGGCTTTTTAGATACATTCCATTTGCACCCTTTTCACAAGGAAAGTATGGTAATGGAATGTAAATTTAACAGTGGAAGAGACGCATAGGAAAGGGAAATATTCTCTGCCATTGAATTTTCGTCTATTCGTCGGGATGTCCGATTTCATGTTCTCTTGGGGAAATGACACACGTTTTTGTATGTAAATGTACGTTATGTGATGTGCAGTGCGAGCCCGCGGACTACGAGAGCGTGGTGCAGCACCTGCACGAGGTGCTGTACGCGTCAGAGCTCACCAAGGACCGCCTGCTCGTCTTCGCGCAAAGGATGATCAATGACGTCGCCAAGGTACACTTCTCTTGTCTTCTTAAATGTTCTGTACTTAGCATTTCTGAAGTATTGCGACTTATAAGGAAAAGGTATACTCCTCTATAAACGGGCAGCAACACATCTACAATGTTTACAAAAAGCTAATCAAAAATATACGTAAGAACCATTTTGTATCATTATAGATAAAATTTGTATGAAATTGTTTAGCGGCAGAAATCTGCAGTTCCATTCTGACCATAAAGTAAACCAATATATTATATTACTACTTCTAATCCAGCAATTTTCACACAAATCATGATTATTTTTTTTTTATAGGTGCGTCGTGACGGTAACAAGATGGTGTACGACATGCTGCGGGACGCGCTGTACAGCTCGGACAGCAACACGCACTGGTGCTCCGTGCTGCGCCAGCACCGCTTCCTGAAGGAGGTGGTGGAGCGGCTGGCGGCAGGAGGAGCGGAGGCGGAGGCGGCGGAGGCGGAGGCGCGCGAGGCGCTGGCGGCGCTGCGCCGCGACGCCTGGCTGCACCTCGCCGCCGACTTCCACAGATACAAGCTCTCCCCCGAGCCCTGGAAGAGATTTGCCAGAGATAATGAAATAACACCCCTCAAGTAACTATTATCTTTTTTAACTGACTTTCACAATTAGATCGCTATTTTGTTAAGTATTTAAGTTGATTATTCTGCGATTTATGATCATTATCGATTTACGTGAATTCTTTTTGTTTGATGCGGAATAGCTGCCGTTTGCTTTATTCGATAGTAGCTGTTTGCGACTTCGCCCGCATGTAATTATAAAATAAATAAAAAAGTGGCCTATGTTACTCATTGATAATATAGCTTTTAAATGGTGAAAGATTTTTTGAAATCGGTCCTGTAGCTATTTAGTTATTTCAATACATGCAAAAATCGAAAAATGTAAATCTTTCCTCTTTATAATATTATTATAGATTATTATAGGTGTAAATTAAAAACTATCCAATTAGATATTTCCTTCAAAAAAGCGTACCAGATTTTTGTCCTAAAGTTGGGTTTAGTCTTTTGTTAAAAAAAGAAAAAAAACGACTTTATGTGCATTTTATTGCGCAGGCCGCAGCTGTACTGGGACGCGGAGCTGATGCGCGCGTGGGAGGGTGAGGGCTTCGTGGTGGGCGTGGGCGGGCTGGAGTCCTCCTTCGTGGTGCAGATGAGCCCCGGCCCGCTGGGGCACGCGCCGCACGACCTCGCGCCGCTGCTCGTCGCGCTCAACTACTTCACACAGCTGGAGGTGACGCCGCATACACTTTCATGATAATAATAATATAGGCCATTTATTTTTAAATTGGATATAGTGTCATAAATAGGTGAGTTATAATATGTCCCTAATTTCAACGCGCCTCTTGCACACACACGCACTTGCGTACATAGGTCTCCTCCAAACTCTTCCACTACGCAAGACAGAAGTCTTGCGTAACTCTTCTCCAATGTGGACCGGCATGCAACCGCTTGGATGCTTTGGATACATTTAGATACACATTTTCAATTATCTCGGCTGCTCACTTAGCGCGCTGCGCAATGCCAGCCTCCCGCAGTCTACTACGCCCATCAAAATTGTTATCAGCAGCGAAAGCGAAGAAACACTACTAATATTGGATAAATACGTTTTAGGCTACTTACTACGCTTACGCTTATTCTATTATTCCATGTTATTCTATTCCACTCCATAATGTAATAGTATTCCATTGTGACCTATTACATTATTCCATTACAAGCATCGAATTACAATAGTAAAAATGTCCTTACAATTAATGTAAAATTTCTTAGCGGTTCTTGACTTCGCGCGGCTTACAGCACAATTTTAGATTTACAGTGACGGGGAATAAATGTGATATAATATGTTTTATTTGACCGCCAGGGTCCGATGTGGCGTCTGATCCGCGGCGGCGGGCTGTCGTACGGGTACAGCGCGCGCGCCGCCGCTACAGAGGGCCGCCTCGTGTTCTCCCTGTACCGCGCCGCCAACGCGCCCGCGGCCTACGCCAAGGCTAAGAACATTGTGGTATGTTGACTCTTCCTAATCATAGAATCCGAAAAGCAATCTAAATATTCCAAAACTTTTCTATCTTCAACACTAGCTGTTGCTCGTGACTTCGTCCGCGTAACTATAAAAATAATAAAAAGAACAGCCTACGTTAGTCACTGCTAATGTAGGTTTTTAATGGTGTAAGAATTTTTGAAATGGGCCCCTTAGATTTTGCGTAAATCAAATGTATACGAAATTAAAAATCTTTCCTCTTTATAATATTAGTATAAACTAGCTGTTGCTCGTGACTTCGTCCGCGTGATTAAAAAATAGTAAAAAACATCCAATAATCACTGCTGTAGCTTTTTAATAGTGTAAGAATTTTTGAAATCGGCCCAGTAGTTTTGAAGTTATTTTAATATAATACACACAAAATTACAAATCTTTCCTGATGTTAATGTAGGAGGAATACCTGAAGGAGAAGAAGTTCGATGCGGAGTTGTTCGCGTCCGCGCGCAGCACGGCGCTGTTCGAAGCGGTGGAGCAGGAGAAGTGTCCCGCGGATGTGGTGCGCCACTCCCTGCTCAACTACCTGCGCCGCGGCTCGCCCACCTACAACAGGTACGGACTGACAATAACCCGTAAATGCGCACTCATGTATACAACATCCAAAAAAATGTCAATTTCAATGGTATGTTTTTACCTTTACTATACCGATCTTGCATCAAATATGATTTTTTCGATAAGTTTGGTAAATCACGCATGTAAGGATGATTTAGGAAATCATATGTCATCGTTAAATATAAGACACGATCAGCCTGTAGTTTGCATTTGACCAATTTGATATACAGCTTGCTAAACGCAATATTCACTGCTGAATACAATTTTTACAAATGTTAACACTTAAATTCATCGCTATGCAGAACGCAATTTTAGATGAAGAGGATTGGCCTTAGGCCGCTAAAGAACTAAACTAACCGAGTAAAGCAGTATGTATGTATGTGTGTGTGTCAGGGAGCTGGTGGTGGCGATCGCGGCGGTGTCGGAGGCGAGCGCGGGCGCGGCGGCGGCGCGCTGGCTGGGCTCGCTGTTCGCGCCGGCCGCCGGCACGCTGGCCGTCGTCTGCCACCCCACCAAGGTGGCGGACCTGCAGGCCGCGTTCCACAAGTATGTACATACAGAAACCTCACCTAAAAACCTAAAAAAGAGGTCATGCAAATATCTACCGTCACAGGCGCGGATGGGCCGGTTTTTTGTTACAATTTTTATTTTTTTTAAAACTAGCTGTTGCTCCTGACTGGCCGCGTGGAATTAAAATTTTTAAGAAACCACATGTGTTACTCAGAAAACGTAAGCTACGTTTAATTGTTAGTTTTTTAAATCGGCCCATTAGTTCTGAGGGTATTTCAATACAATACATACAAGCATACAAATCTTTCCTCTTTATATTAATATAGATGTCTAAAATCAAGGATATGCAATTAAATTATTATTTATTATTTGTTATACAAATTATCTGTTTTTCCGCAATATGCCGAGGATTTTTTATGTTTCTGTTCAAGTTCACTCTTTTTGACTTTATAGCAAGATTTTTTTTTTGTTTGTAGGGAATTAAAATTTGATAACAAAAACGCAAAACTGTGTTTTTCTTTCCAGGATGAACATTAATTTGGAAGCATTCGAGTCAATGGAAGCATCTCACTTTAACAAATAAGCGCAACAAACTGTATTAATATTATTTGTAATTAAATACATGAAAAATACAATATAATGTCAATGAATCCAAAACTACTGCTTGTCTGTGCCTTATTGAATGTATTGATTTGATTTGTAAGGATCACAGTTTTATATACATTTAATATTAATACAGTTTGTTGC
>DVQH01001700.1:0-11865 GCA_018231625.1 Papilio phestus | reverse complement strand
TCTTATATTAAACAAATAGCATACATTTTGTAACAATTGTATTTTACAATATACTGTGGAAGCACCAAGTTAAAATCAGAAAATGGCTGCCAAAAACTGGCAACAATAACAGTATTATATGATTTTAAAACAATTGTATACATTATACTACAATGAAGTACATATTTACATAATTTCTGCCATCTGAGGCACGCCAATGTAAGTATAAAAATCTCAAAAATATATTTACCAGTTGCACACCTTGTGAAAAATGTGTTTAAAAAAATAACATTTTAACATCTACGACTTATAACTAAAATCGATCGACGAATTATCTTTGCAACTAATTAAAATACATCAAATATCGTGACATTATTCTTTTGTTGATTTTTTTAGCTATTGGATAAAATAGAAAAATAAAACAACTTGAGTATTTTAAGTGTTACCCTATCATACAATTTCCATCTTCAGTACAGCAAGATTAATTAAAAAAGAGTTGGGCAACTATTGTATTATTATAAATATAACAATGGAATTATCGGAAACATGGCTATCTTTAATATTGTTTTTTTTTTCGTTAATTTGTGGCTATAAATTTTTAATACATTCATTAGTCATGAACGACAACACCAACACTGAGTCCGCTCGCACAATCAGTGAATAGTCAAAAATTGTC
The DNA here is from genome assembly GCA_018231625.1 of Papilio phestus. NCBI lineage: Eukaryota > Metazoa > Arthropoda > Insecta > Lepidoptera > Papilionidae > Papilio > Papilio phestus. Next base: position 11,210 of record DVQH01001700.1, on the reverse strand, counting down.
ACTTTTTTCACAAAAAAGAATTTAATGGGTTAATAGACTGTTCCTAAGCATTATTCTTTTTCTACTTTCTCTAAAAGCATTTTTTTTTAAATTCCACTAGTTCCATTTTTTAACTTCTCAAGTATTAATCTGAATTTTTTCATATTTATTTTGCAGTCGATTCAAAACTTCCTACATGCTAAATTTTTTCATTGGTCATATAAAAATATTGCTTAAAAAGCAATATTACTACATATCTCTTACCACAAGAACATATAAAACTTCAGCAAAAATCAGGAGACCCTCAACACATTCAAGCCATGCTAGTTTCACACAAGGGCAATACAATAAACTACTACCCTGGTGTGAAACTAGCATTAAAAGACAATACTAGGGAAATTAGGCAAATTAGAATCTTTAAAAAAAGAATCTATACCAATACCTTTTAATTTTCAGTGTATTTTGTTTTAATTCGTTGTCTGAATTTTTAGCTGTCCATAACCGCTAAAGCTTTTTTTGGTTTCCTCTTCAAACTGTTTATAAAATTCTTTATTTTGTTAGGTTTCTTCTGTTTACCTTCGCTCAACTGGCTGACATTGCTCAGAGATTTATTGTCATCCAATGTGATCTTGTCACAACTGTCCAAACCGGACATTGAGATAGATTTTATTGACGGAATGCTCGGTAGCTGTAAGAAGGCTGTTTTATTTGTTGTGAAGCCATTTGCCATGTTTCTCGATTCGAATGTATTGTTGCTTGATGTCACCTCTCTAATGGCCAATGCAGAGTGATTTGATCCAGAACTGTTTAATCTAAAAAGAACATAACAAATTCAGTAAAAAAGCAACAATAATGCCTACAATTAACAGAATGAAACAGAGTGATGCTTTCTTGTATTTATGACCTAGCTGTAAACCGTGACTCTGTCTGTTTAGAATTAAATTAAATAAAAAAAATATAATCACCTTTGCATGATTTTTAACATAAAAGTAGAATATTAAAATTTATTAAAATCTAGAACATTAAAATAAGAATATTGTCTATACCTCGGTAAGTTTGTTATCCTGAGTGTGTCGCTGAGACGCTGCCAAAAATCGTAAGGCGACTTTTGGTGCTGCTGCGGGTAGTGCAGTTTGTGGTAGTAGGTGAGCTGTATCGGCAGCTGGCACTGACGGTACATCAGCGGAATTATCTTCAGCTGCTTCCGTTCTACAAGATACAATATTTATTGTACATGGTACAAATATATATATACTTTATTAATGTTCTCTTGTCAAATGCAAAATCTGAATAATCAAAGATTCATGTAATTTTATAATTGTATTACTGTGTTCTGTATGAGAAAATCCTTACCTATAGCAACAGCCTGTGCATAGTTAGTGTAGAAGCTGTTTGCGGGACACTTGAGGAAGTCCGGGGAGTAGACGAGGATGATCCGCTGGCAGCGCTCCGATATAAGCCGCGATACAGGCGCGTACTGGGTCGAATGACCCGGTAATAGATCCTCTTCTGTGCATAGCTGGGATACAACATTATCATATGTGATTGGAAAACAAACAAATGAGTAAAAATTTTTTTTTAATTCTAATATTTCAATAGTAAACAGTAATTACCCGAAAACCTTCTGCTCTCATTCGAACCAGTAGATAATCAACAAAATCCTTATCCTCCTGTGCATACACAACATATGCATGATAGTATTGTGGCTCTCCTAACATCCTGTCTTCATATGTAATAAGACTGTCTTCATCTGGTACCTCTATTGACAGCCTTGGACCGTTGTCATATGGTCTTGCTGTTATGCCAAGAAAAAACAATTATAAAATTAGACATAGTTGAAAGTATATGTCAATCAGAACTACGATTTTAAAGCAGAAAAAGGTTCTGTAATATAATTTATGTTAAATTTGTGAGGTTTATTAATTTACCTATAAGTCTTCCTTGTCTGTGTAATTCAATACAATCATCATATACATCATATCTGTCAAGACGTTGCAGGTACTCAAGGAGGAAACCAACATAAGCAGTTTTTTTATTATCATTCATCCATATGTCTAAGACTTTGGCAGTTCTGTCTGTCTGCAACTCCACATTTGCAGCAATTTCTGTTGAAATGTTGGCCAATGATGCCAGACCCCGCCAATATCTGTGAAATTATGATACTTTCTTACTTTTATTTATTTATATGAATAAACAACAAGTCAATTCCATAATCACATTCTTTAAGCTGAATTAATGTGTACTAAATGTACCTTATTCAGACTTGGCATAATGTATTAACAACCTAACTTCAAAAATAAATAAAAATCAAGCTGTGTGTCACGCAAGTTCTATTCCCACCCTCTACCTATAGCAATATGTGATTTACATTTTTATTACATTTACAATTAAGATTTTACAAGCACATCCATATTATATAAACGACATAAGGAAAGTGGTTTCATAAAATGTGACAGACATATTGTGTACAACATACATTCAACTATGTATAACAAAAACAAATTACGAAGTGGCAGTAAATTTAATTACGAAACTAACAAACATATTGAAAAAACCAAACTTAAAAATCATCCAAAATATCAATTACGACAGTGATAGGAATCTGTTTTATAAATACCTTGGTAACTTCTCTGGACCATTGCTAGGCAGCACTTTTGTTGAGTTTAATAAGTTTGATAACACATTTCGAGATTCGTTTGTAAGCCATGAAAGGGGAACATCATATAGATTTGTGTCTTGAGCCATATTAAAAAGGTTTTGCGGCTATTTTAACAATATTTTTGCTATATTTACAATCCGTTGCATTCTTAATTCTTGGAATCACCAACGTATGACGTTTGTGTTATTACAATGCTGTCAAGTCAACGGCTGTCAAGAGTTATCCTCTTTTCTTACTCTATGGTTACTGGTAGCACACAAAAAACATGTGGAAAAAATAAGTCGTTTTGAACGCCCTAATGCTAGGTTTGACTTTTTGGGTAGTAAAAAATATAAACAGCAATTTTCCAACAATATACTAAAGTTTATTACAAACAAATCTTAAACCACTCGTATACATGTCACAAACAGTGGACCAAAATTTAACATTCCACTAAACAAAGACCTACCTACAAATTAAAACTAAAGTAACATTTTCGTTCGAAGAAGATTACGCGGTTCCTCCATCGGTTTATCTTTGCCTAATAACGTCTGTAGAAGCGGATTTTGAGGGGAAAACGGATTGCGTTTATAGAAAAATCTTCTTATCAACGTATTTCTGATAGTCATGTCAGTTTGTCTCAACTGATCCCGAGTATGTTTCATAGACATTCCCACATTTGCGGTTCTCGGTAGGGGCTTTTCATTTAAGTTTTTCCAATTAATAAGGCGGGGCTTCTTGGTAATTCCGCTTACGTTCTTATGTGCCTCCTCTATCGGATCATGTTCAGCTATGTGCTTTGGCATTGCGAGTCTGCTTTTTAAGAGTTTCAAAATTGATTTTTTTTCGCTTTGCGTGCCGATACTTTTGACTTCTATTTCTTTTAGACACAGCGGAACTTGAGGAGTTACTTGAGAAGGCACTTGATTAAATCGTTGTTCCATTGAAGTAGAATACGAGGATGTCATGGGATATGAGTCATGTTGCATCTCCTGTTCTTGAGCTGCTGATACATAAGGTGAGGTCAGATATGTGAGTCTGGACTCCATACCTACAGGCGCTCGGTAAGAATGCTCGGGTGATGTGTGATAGTGATAATTGGGGGGAATAGGAGGCGGACGATAATACTCCTCTCTGTGCATCATATAATTGGTCACATGTTGTCTATAAGGTGACTTCGGATTCAAGTCCAATTCCACCGCACTTTCGCTCTCACTTAATTCTTGTATAACTTCCTTTTTTCTCTTTTTTAGTAAATTCCCAAACGATTGTAAGACTTTTGCGAACTTTTTTTTCCTAGGCTGTAATAAAAATATTAATAAATAATTTAAGTAATCTCAATTACCTGTTTTCATAGATTTTTCATAATTATGAATAATTATTTACCTTGACTTCCAGATTAAGAATGCTGCTAAAATCAAAGTCGGAGTCCGGTTGTGTAGCGGCCGCTTCAAGGCTGAGCTTCTCCAAGATGGTATCAGAATAGCTAGCGTTGCTGTACACACTGTCCTCGGTGTCCTTGGATCCAAAGGCCTCGCAACTTTTAGAATAGCATTTCATCTGCGATGTTCCGACTTTAGCATCATGAGCGGATGGATTGGAACTGTTGCCTGCACTTCTTGATGTTAGTAATTTACTTAGGTGGGGAGTCTTTTCCGCGTTCGTGTTATCAGTGCTAACGTCGCGATATTCTGCATTAATTTTAGGCTGGGGGGCTTGTTTCACAAAGTTATATATTTCTTTAATAAGCTGTTGGGTCTCATCGCGAGGAGCTTTGTCTTGTGTATCACGAGTGTCCCCACTGAAGGTGGCGTCCTTACTGAATGCCGAGGACTCCTTGAGGTGGTTGGTGCACACTGAGCATGTGTGGCTTTGAGCCGGTATCACGAAGCCATTTTGCACGCAGCCGATGGGGCAAATTGGCACTATTGGATAGCAACACGAATTCGGAAACGCAGGTATGTAAGGTTTCGGTTGATTAGCAGTATTATTAGACATTTCTGAAGGATTCGGCATCATTGACACATTGGTTTTTTCTTCCTCGTGTTTAGGTTTCGATAAAGATTTTTCAGATGTTTCTGATTTATCGCTGTGCATCGTTTCCTTTTTCATTTCTTCGAGAAAAGTTTGTAGTATGTCTTTTATTTCGTAAAGAGCCTTATCCGTGTTATCTACTGCGACGCCGGCTTCTTGTGTTTTGTTGATTGATAAATTGTGAAGAGACACGTTGGGTCGATTATGGTCGACCGAATGAAGCGGCACAGAAGAAGATTCATCATCGGATTCAAGACTTCGCGTTCCCGGTTTCGTAGAAGGTAGCGACATATCTTTTTCGTTTCTTGAATGAATGAAATTAATTAAATCGTCATTTTGTATATTTTTATCGACCGTTAGTACTTTGGCTTTGTGTACTGAGCTCCTGGTGTGCGGACGCGTGGCGCGGGGGCCGCAGTCGTCGCAGCGATCGTGGCGCTGCGCGGTGAGGTTGAGTCGTGGCCGCTGCGAAGTCGGTGACGGTGGCACCTCCTTGTAGTGTTCGTATGGAATCATATTGTACTCGGCGAATTTTTTCCTCGATTTAGGACTAGATTTCTCTTTTACTGGTATCAGATCATACAGAGAATCGTTGTAATATTCTTGATGTTTTCTACTCTGCCTGTTTCGCGGACACCGCTTTGAGCTGTACAGCCTGGTGTCGCAAATGCTTCTAACGTCGCTGTAACTTGGTGCATATCTCATTCCGTTGCGAAAGCCGGGCTTGTCGTAGCAACAGGAGCACAGCTCGCTGCCCTCCTGTATATCGTCGTCGACTGAGAACTCTTGATCGCGGCACAGTGGTGCCGACAGCTGGCTCCAGCCCGATTCCCTCTTGCTGAACATGTTGACTGGCTTGTACTGCCGTCTTATTATATCTTCTATGAAATCTTTATCGATCTCCTTTTTGGGTTGTTTATATTTTTTCCTTTTCATTCTCTCCTCATACTTTCTAACTAGATACTCAATATTATTTTTACGGTCATCTTCCTTATATTTGTGTGAATCTTTTAGTATAATTGGATTGGTGTAATTCAATCTAGCCCGCCGTTTTTCATGACACCTCGCATCGTCGGCTTTCACGAGGTCAACCGATGAGCGGTGGCTTGCAGAAGAATAACTTAACGGTTTTTTCCGGTTAACTAAATTAGAATCAATTTTGTTTATGGCATCCAATTTGTTATCATGTCTTTTTGCTACATGTTTATTTTTAGCAGCTATTCCCTCGGCTTTAGACGCTATTTTGTTTATCTCTTTTTGTAATTTGACATCTAAGTTGAACGTATCAGATACCTTACTTGTAACGTCACTTTCTATAAAATTTTTATACTGATTTTCCGAAGTCTTATACAATACTTTTGTTTCATTGGGGTTGATTTTGAATTTTTCTAGACTTGTTTTAATTTGTTCATTTTGGTTGGTACACAATAGATGTCGATACTGGGCACCGTCGCTAGCAGCGTGCGGGGATGAGGGCGCGGGCGCAGGCGCAGGCGCGGGTGGGGTAGGGTGCAGTCGACTGCTGCGCCCCTTCACTTGTGCCACTTGCTGCTCAAATGAAATCTTCTGTTTCAAATCCGACGCATTTATTGTTACATTTGAGTTAGTTTTTGCTTCTTGTGATGCGGTGCCTGACATAATTATACGTTACATTAATATTCAAAATTGTCACAAAATAAATAAGCTAATCAAAACAATTGGCAGAGTTTTTTTTTTCATTTTGCAGCCTATTACTTTTCATGCTAGGGTTTTTAGTAACTAAGAGCTATGAACAGGTACTAACCGAGAGCTCGCCTTAAGAAGTCCTTGATGGCTCGATAGCGGCGCTTCGTGCGGGGCGAGATGCGGCGCCGCGGCGTGCGGAGAGTCATCACCGCATATATGCAGTCTGCTCTGCAACTGTAAACCATGATTATATCAACCGAAATCAACTTACCGCCTTTAAGTACATATATCAATAGGCTTAAACCCTAACAGAAGACTTCCTCGTGTTCAGAATTTTTTCTGTATGTATGTCAGGGTAAGATCAAATTTTTTAGTCAGGTCATCAACCCTGTGCATGGATCTGGCCAGTGGAAATCAATATATCATACCTTTATATTTATACGACGATTCCGAGTGATCGAGGGTAGACTGAATACAACAATTTCCGCATTTTTTTGGTAGTATTATGATTCTTGTCCAAATTCTTTCACTTATGATTACTTTATAAAAAAGTTTGAATTTGAAATTGATTTAAAAATTTGTTTAATCATGTTGACGTTAAATATGCTTTCTTTTTGTTTTTGTTTGAATCCAAGTTTGTTTTTGGACAGTCCGTAAAACTAACACGTAGCTTACGCAAGTTTACGTGTTAGTTTTTAATCATAATCTAATTTCAGATTGGTTAAAAAACTGTAGGAATCTCTTCCATGAAAACAAATATAATTGGGCAAATAAATTTATAACCACGTATTTCTTTTTATTCTTTTAAACAAACATCTGTAAAGTTTTGACAAGAAAAAATTTAAACAGTTGTCAACAAAGTCTTCAACAATTCACATTATTTTTCCATAAACATTTTAGAATTTCATAACAATGTTTTCAAAATTCCTAAAGCCCGCTATCCAAGTTCGTAGTGGTTATTCTCTTCTACAGCGAAAGAGTTCCCCACTCGTTGTCATAGTGCGACGCTCTGGCGAGCTAGTGCCTCCCACGCAATATGACGTGCCTATACCGAGAAAGTTGCATCTGTCCTATGCTCTCACCAGGTACTGGGAAATTATCCCGCTGTTCTTCGTCACCATGACATCGTTAACTTTGATGTGCGCGTCTATCGTATGGGCGTGTAGAAATAAAGTGAGTATGTATACAGCGATATCCATAATTCTATAAGACCTTTACAAAAACATAGTATACCTTCTGGCAAGCAGGCCTTTCAGACCCGAAGCCAACAGGACTTTGCCTTTTTTCTATCCCCTCACGTAATTCACTTGCATTTAAAAGGGAAGAAAATCCCTTGATACCTTCGTTACTACAAGTCGTTAATGCACTTTAGAAATGTGTAAATGAGGCATGACTATAAACCTTCTAAAAGTATACCATGACATTGTCCTCTCATATTGACGAATTAATTACTTTGTCCAGGTGGATGTAGTTTTCTCTAGCCGGAGCCGCGACAATATATCTCGCACCATGGACCTGCGGAAGCCGACCATCCATAAGCTGCTGGTGATCAACGACCGCTACGAACCCTGGCCCGAGATGCAGGCCGCTCTCGATAAGATGGTGGAGGCGGAGAAGCGCGCCCTCTCGCGCTTCGCGTCTTGCAGTTACGCTTAATACCGCCGCAATGACGCCACTTGCGACTTTGTATTCTAGATTGTCTATGGTTTTTACATCACTTTTGTGAATGTTTTCATTTTTTTTGATTTGGCGTTGATTTTACAAATGATATTGTTTTGAATAAAGATTATAATACTTTTAATTATAAAGTACACATGTATTTCAATGCGGTATACAGTTAAACGGTTATAGTAAAACGATACGAAATAAACTAGAAATAATAAACCGTTCTATACTAAAGCTAAAGTGTAAAGGTACAAAAACCATCATTAACATTTCATTAACAACTCTTTAAATTATACTTATAAAGAATCACATTAAATGTTAGAGTAACGGTCGCTATGCGAGGTGGAATCTCCGCATTTGTTCGTTGCAATATGTAGCAAGGCCGGAATTTGCAACCCCCTCTTCCCCTTTACATCAGCGCGCGGTGTTTGTGGCTTGTTTGTTCACCCCCTACCACCTATTCGAATCTACGGATAACCCTCTGTGATTGCACCCTATGCTTCTTAATGGATTTTTTTCTAAAAGAATTGCCTCTTTTGAGAGCGTTTTTGTCTGAAGCGGTAGATTTCGTTGCTGCAGTTTACACAGCGCGATAACTTTTTGTTGATCTCTTTAAAACAGTTGTGCAAGTTCGTGCGGTGGAATTTATGCGCTTTAATTGCTTCTACGGTGCCCCCGAACAAGTGCCGCGATCGTATGTTAAGGGTTGCCGATTCTAACTGAATCTTCCGAATTGAACTAATATAAACCTCTTTTAGGTTGAATTTATTTGAATTTCAATTTTTAAAAAATGTAAAATTTTAAGGACTCAAAACGTTTAAAGCTTAAGTGTGCGTTCGTTTGCGTCAATAGCGCGGCCCGCACGTTCCGACGCTAGCAAATGCTCTAAGCCTGCAACCACTCGAGAATTTTCCGCAGGATTTGAAATTTTTTGAATACAATTTTTATTTCCATACCAGACTACTATTAAAAACTGACAAGAGTTCGATACTACTTTTTTTTTATAATATTATATAAGGTGGCAAACGAGCAAGCGGACACTTAAATCCACCGAAATGGAAAGCGACCGCGGCCCATAAACATCCGCAATTGCAGTTGCGTTGCCTACCCTTAATTGACGGAGGAAGAGACGCACATAAAGAGGTCATTTCCCCTGCCTATGCTATATTTATTTTATTTCTCCTCCACCGTCAAATCCACTTTTCCTTCCCATCCTTTTCTCTCAAGAAAAGGGTGGAAATGGATTAAAATTAGGCCTACAGCACCACACTCATCAGACGAAACGCGGAATTGCTTCCACTTCTCGCCTGTTTTCTGTGTGGTCGTGGTATTACACCGGGCGAGCCGGCCCATTCGCGTGAAGATGTTAAAGCGGGCTCTACCACTGTCAAAAGCTTTCACTGTTACAAAGCTACGTTAACAGTGAGAAACAAAGGCTACATTGTTTGTCGTTTTTTTTTTAAATTCAGGCGGATGAATTCGCTAACACCAGTTAACTGTTTATAAAGACAAAAGACAACAATGCATTTAACTTTTTTTATAAAATAAGGTGCCGCACTAGCAAACGGCCACTTGAATTCATTAAAATAGGGACTCTGCCCACAAACATTCGCATTTGTAGATGCGTTGCCTACCATAGTTCAACAAAGGAGAGGAAGAACAGCAGAGAGTTAGTCCTCTGGTGAAATCACTTACTAGTAGGTGGAGGTGGGGGAGGTCCTCCACCAGGCCCGCCATGGCAGCCAGCTGCTTTCTGACCCTGCTGCAGCCCAGCCCCACGCGGAGTAGTCGTCATACCGCTCTGTAAACATATATACACAGTATAACAAAACAGAACTCACACGTAATCTGAAGCCAGCGACCACAGACATAATTTTTTAAGGTAGCAAACGAGCAAGCAGCTACCTGAATCCGCCGAAATGCTGAAGCGACCAATGCCCATAGACATTCGCAACAGCGGATGCGTTGCCTACCCTTTATTGAAATGAACAAGAGATTTTTTTTTAAAAGTAAAACATTACGGCTTTCCGCCTGTACATCGGTTGCAGGTTTTAATAACGCCTTTTTAAATCTCATCAATCTGGACGGTATAAGTCCGTCTATGACGGTACCTGCGAACACTGCACGCTTTCGTGTCATAAATTTCCTTTTAATCCCATTTATTTCAATGTAACTAAACGATCTTAACGTGTTTATTTCAAATTTAAAAAACATTCTGTTTTTAAATCACGTTATTCCATACAATACCTTTTTTAGAGCGTACACCTTTCACTAAACTATCGCACAACTGTTGTGCGATAGTCGATTGTTTCACAGCCCATTTAACTGTTTAGTTGCACAACTAAAAATCGAGTAGTGTTCGCATATAAACTCATAGGAATCAAAGCGAGACTTAACAGTTGTGCGATATTTTAGTAAAAGGCGTGCGCGCGCTCTTATTCTATCATGTATAGTCACTCCTATAAACACAACAATAAACATACAAATATTATAAATGCGAAACTTTAGATGGATGGATGTTTGTTAGAGTTTGTAGCCTAAACGGTTAAACGAATTTCGAGGAAATCTGACATAGATGTCTACATCCGTCCTCTAGAACAGCCTGGAAAAACATATAGGCTACATTCTTTTGTTTTTTTTTAATTCCACGTAGCGGAGTCGCGGGCGAAAGCTATTGTACAAATATTACTTACCACAATTGTGAGCAGGACGATCAAAAAGTTCAAAATCAGATATAACAAGTTCATCTTGCAAACTCCCGCTGCTCTCTATAAACTGAATATTATCAAACCAGTTTATATACGATCCCGTAACAAAGGGAATAAGAACGGATATCAAATGTTTACTCAATGTGTTAATATTATTTTTTTTATAATTTCGATAATCTGCAGTGCAATTTAACGAATCGGTAGCGCGGCAAGTGACAATGGTGACCAAGGACTCTAGACTAGGTGATTCCTGTGACTTTATTTATTTTAAATTTCATCTATCTCTAGTTTTGTACTATAATCACTTATTAATATTCATCATCATCATCGCCAGCTCACTACACGTCCCCACCGAGGGCCTCGGAACCTACCTAAGTAAGGGTTAGGCCGTAGTCAATCACGCTGGCTAAGTGCAGGTCTGGTTGACTTCAAACATATCTTTGAATTTCTTCGCCGATATGTGCAGACATCACGATGTTTTCCTTCACCGTAAGAACGTCGGGTAAATTATGTACATATGA
>DVQH01001699.1:0-11865 GCA_018231625.1 Papilio phestus | reverse complement strand
GACTCCTGTTGTACGTGCCGCCCTACTGATGATGTCGTACGATTAAGGGTTAATAGAATTTATTTAATGCAATTAGATACCTTTAACTGATTTTATTATCATAGTAATTGCTTTTAGCAAACGGCATGATTAGTAATGTATAAAAAAGTACCGTTTTTGAATCATTATCGAACAAGATGTACGGAAATACAAATTAATCACGTACTAATCGTGGGAAATTTTACCTCTTGAAACTTTGATAAGAAAAGACGAGGTGGAAACTTACTCCCCCCACAAAACCCATTGATCTACATTAGACAAGACTTTTATACGTAATGTGCGTAAACAAATTCGAGATGATTCCTTCAAGTGCAAAGTTCGCGATGATCAAAGGGCATTGGGTGGCCCGGTTTGGTTGGATTTCCCCCTTCTCTCTTTCTCTCTCTCTCTCTCTCTCTCTCTCTCTCTCTCTGTTTCTCCCTCCCTTTCTATCCCTCTTTCCCTCTTTCTTTCTCTCTCTTTTTTTCTCTCTTTCTCCTTCTCTCTTTTTCTCTTTCTCTTTTTTCTCTGTCGCTTTCTTCCTTTCTCTCTTTCTCTTTTCCCCTTTTTCTTTCACTTTTTTCACCCTTTCTCTTTCTCTCTTTTTCTCTCTCTCCCTCTTTCTCTTTCTATTTTCCTCTCCATCTTTCTCTTTTTTCTTTTTCTTTCTATATCCCTATTTCTCTCACTTTCTCTCTCTTTCACTTTTTCCTCTCTTTCTTTCGCTCTTTTCCCTCTCTCTCCTTCTTTCTCTTTCTCTTTGTTTTCTCTCTCCCTCTCTCTCTCTCTACGTTTGTACTTGCACTTGGCCTATCGTGTACTCTTGCAAAAGTTATCTCATCACAAGTTTTGGCCGGTATGTCTAAACTAATCAAGCATGCAATTCATATATTTGTCATATCTAACCCTTTGCGCACTCAGGTACTCTCCCTTATTTGTCTCGTTTACCGTGGGCAATCATTAATCTTAGTATTATCGTTTCCGTCGCTCTTATGGCATGCCATCCATCAGATCAATCAATGACACAAGCTATCTTCTTCTTTCAACATTATTTTTGATAGATAAATGCTAATTAGGTATGCGCGCTGTTTGTTTGCACACGGTGTGTACTTGAAGTTGAAACATTAAACAGAAAAAGTGAGGACAGAAGAAAAGGGGTTAGATTGAAAATCAACTAAGTGTGTTATCTAGATAATTAATTAGATTCTGTTTGACGTAACCAAAATGTGAGAGAAAAAAGAACACTTGTTTTTTCAAAATTAGAAACTTCGAGTAAAATCTTCCAAGATGACGAATTGGTAGTGCATTAGGGTGTCTTATCATAAGCTCAAATACGCAATACCGGCATTTGGCAAAACAAACTGGTTTTGAATTGAGTCTCTTTTGCTTGGATATCATTCAGATCCTTCGTGATTGAAGAGTGTTTGGCGTCAACCCTTCCGGGCGGTAGAGAACTGCTACCACAGTCACCAGATCTGTCAGTTGTTGCCAAGTGGCTCATCAGTTTCTTCATATCATCATCCCTCGTGGAGGTTCTTTCCCATTGCGGAAGAGGGTTGTGCTCAACTGCGCCATTACACTCAATGATTTTGGCACTACTCATCGCCAACTTTACCGAGTTGGCACGTACTAAGCATTTAATAAATTAAATACACACATACACATTCAAAAATAAAACACACTAACCCATTTTCCACCTTTGGCGTGGTAAAATTTATTTACTTTCCTCAAACTCCGAAGGTCTTCACATTTAAATGTGGTGGATTTGGGTGGTAATCCTCAACCTAGTCGAGTATTGATAAATGTTTATAAAGAACAGTCCAAGTACCTTGAGAGAGGGGAAAGAAAATGAGAGAAAGTCGGCGTGTGATGTGCGATTGCACACCAAAGCTGGCATAGAACATGTTGCATTTGGCGGGTGTTCACGTGCCAACGACTCATCTCACCCGTAAGCCATTCAGCTTGTCAACAACAAACATTAGTCATACACACCCCGTAATGCTATCCCTTTTTAATGAGTACATTTGGGATTTTCTCAAGGTTAGGTACAGGTTCACGTCAGTGATGTGCCTGTACCACACACCGTGCTGATGTCACAGGTGACTTTTCCGTTTGGGGCATTGAATCCACACACACACACGGTGTCGTCTGCGCCAAGACGTGCTTGGCTTGTTTTATTTTGTTACATCAAATAGTACATTTCTTCACATGACATGTAGTGACGACGACACAAATGCCACGCGGACATTGGTGTCGAACGTGTCCACAAACATGCTGCAACCTCAAGCAGCACTTCACTACACACACTCATCTCCATTGAAAGACAAGTTCAGCTGTTCAACACAACGAACTCTGCAGCAGACCTAGATTGAGACAGCTTATCTCTGGGGAAGTCTGGCGAACAATGTTTACATCTTTCTCACATTGTTCACCCGACACTCCAAGCTATTCGCATCACTAGCAGCTGTCATTGACACTTTTGTCCGTTTCCACATTCAGATGATGCCCTCATGATTAGACGCATACTTCGATTCCAAAAACAGACATAGGAAATACCAGAAGTGCGTGTGTACGTGCCGGCTTTGAGTTAATCTTTATTCGTTTACATAAAACATAAAGCACGATCAATTTATACGCAAAGTGTTTCTTTTGGATATCAATCGCAATGTTCAGTTATAGATAGTCTAGAATGCCAAACAATGTAATAAAAACCAAATGAAATCGTGCTGTTAGCCTTTTTGCAAACATCACAAACATGCTCAATGGCGTAAAAACTCCGTACTCTAAGTTGGTACACTTCAAATCACCACAGTGACGTCATATAAGACGTAAATGACAAAATATGGAACATTTTTGTTTTTCAAAAGTTAGCAATATTTGAAAAAAATATTAGTCATGTTTTACATTTTGCAAATTTTTAAAGTCATTAGTCCTGTAGAATAGAAAAAGCATTAAATGACATTGAGTGACAATGAATATTAAAATTAAAATAATATATGAGGATGGCTGACAAGGTGACCACGGCATGTGTGTGTGTGTCTGTGTGTGAGGTCATCTCTGTTAGCGTATGACAGTGGGTTGTGGGTGGCTGTGTCATGCCAACACGGGCGGATAGTGTCGGTTGAGGAACCAGTACAGGTGGCACTCTACCTGACACGCTCATCGATGATGGCTGATCTGGTTTGCAAGCCGCTCGGTCAACACGAATGGTGCGTGCGCTCCTGCCACCCGTGTCTAGTTTTCCATTTTTGTTTCCCAAGTCACAAAGTGGTGGGGTTTTGCCAAGGCGTTGGTCCCTTATGGGTTCAATGATTTCCAAAATTCCATTTTAGCATAAATGTTTACACAAAGTTATGGATTCTACCCATGATTAATTTTCACATCAAATACGTTATAATAAAAACTGCAAAATAATACAAAAAATAATATATGTACTTTAAATTTAAAAAATACTACAACAAATTAATTAAATTTTATTAATTAGTTATAATTTAAATTATTAAATAGTATTAATCTAATGCAATATGAAAGTGGCTATGAATTAACAATAAAAACATTGAAAATGTGGATGTTTTTTGATTAGTTAGTGAGTGAACTAAAGGATAGGGTGAAAGGACGCGACAGCGGTCATTAGATTCCGTAAATGGTGATGCGCAGGAGCACTCTAAACTAGCAAACACGCCACTCACACCTAGGGCCGGTTTGGACCGGTTCGGGCGACTTTCTTTCGATGTGCTATATATTCGGTGAGAGATGAACACAGCACTCTCACGCTTCGCCACTGCTGCCTACCAAAGCTGCGAGTCGACCTGCCGCATTCTGTTTTGTTCTCTCCCTATTTTATAACTCTCCTCAATCGTTTCTGTTTTAGTTAGTCAGTATACACTGCCGAGCCGAGGAGTGTGAAGAAAACGAATGAAAGTCGTAGTAAGCAAAATACGATGAGACTAACGAATTTGGCAAGACCGGCTAGAACCGACCAAAACCGACCGGCTTGAAAACGATTGTGTGCGGGAGGGTGTTTGCCCAACACACTCCCGACCCTCGGACAGAATGTCAGGCACCGTCCCGTCGAATGCATGGTGTGAAAAACGGACGGGCGTCTCTGCAAATGAAGGACCAGGTTGCGTCAGCCTGGTTGAGTTCCCCCTGTCAATGGCCTCTTTCAGGCTTTGCCAGACGCGTCACTTGCCCGTTTAAATGCCAGATTATAATGAAGATTAACACCAGGTTTTAGCTTGGTATGAGTTTGTCAATGTCCGAAAATTCTGCCATTGATGACGCAATAAGAGAATGTGTACCAATGACAATTTTAGTTCATATACAGGCTTTTATGTTTTTTCACTTCTGCTAGCTGTTGTCGCATTCTTTATGCCGTACGACTAGTTATTTTTGGCAATTGAACGCACTACAGAATGCAAAAACATAGGTTGAAGTAAATGGCTGGTATTGAGCCAGACAGACATGTCTTGGTGACATCTATCTACTTTATGGGTCGATTGTTCAAATTGGCAAGTTTGCTTGTCTTCATGATCACCATGTGGCCAAAACCAATTTTCATATCACACATACACTAGTTTTGTTTCATTGCCTTGGAGTAAAACAGTATTTGATCAATTTGCTGATCTAGAGATGTCTACAAACAAACAATCAGACAAACGGGATCTCATCGTTACTCGGCACATTTGTGCTCCCTTCTGGTTTGTTCATATTTTTACAAAATAAGATTTGAGGTTTAATAGTTAGCAATGGCATATATAATAGTTAGATACATTTTAATTTATTTCAAATTTAATTCAAAATAAACTAAGTAATCTAAGTAAATATTGACATTTAATTTGATTAATTTTTCTTTCAAAGCAGTTAAATGTAAAAAAGTGGAAATTTTAAATTTAGTTTGATCAATTGAATGAGCAGAAATAATGGAGCGAGTGAAGTAAAAAGATTCATACACGAGTCGTACCCAGAGAGCTTGGGTACCCAGAGCCGAAAGGGCCAATGAACGACCTTTGGACGAAGCCGATCAGTGAGTGAGCGTCGGCGCAAGCGGAAGGATGTTACTTCCTGCGCCACTCCATTGCGCTCGTGGTACCCTCTACAACGTTCAACTGGTCTAAAAGCGTGCTATTCCTGGTTTGAGTACCAGCAACCATCAGTAAAAAACATAGCTAATGCATAGATAAGCATCACAAGCACGACATTTCTCTTGGACCATTTTCCATCATAGCTAAGACTGGTCAGTCATTTGATCCCACTAAGTGGCGACCAGACCACACTTGATAAGATATATCAGCAGAAGTGATGGTCACTGTGGGTCACACACACACATACACACAGTCTCTTTCTCTCTCTCTCTCTCTCTCTCTCACACACACTCTCTCTCTCACTCTCTTTCTCTCTCTCTCTCTTTCTCTCCATTTCTCTCTCTCTCTCACACACACTCTCTCTCTCTTTCTCTTCTTTTTCTCTCTCTCACACACACTCACACACACAAAGATTGCACCAAGAGTCTGAAAATGGACATTGACCAGGGTAGTTGCCATGCCGTGGTCAGTCTAGATTGGACCAGTTGGTGTGAGTTAGCCTCGCCACCCATGATGCTCTCAATTGACTATGGTGGTGGTGAGAATGGCGTCATCTCTCTCTCTCTCTCTCTCTCTCTCTCTCTCTCTCTCTCTCTCTCTCCCAGTCACCTTTTGCCTGGAGTGGAGTTGAGCAGTGGGAAAGGGCAGGCAAGCCAGCTGGTAGGAGCCATGACCACTCGCCACTTCTCTCTCCAAACTGGCCAGTAGGACGCGAGAGACAAACTGGCGCAAAGCGGTCTGAGCTGGCTCATCCTAATCACTCGCTTCGCATCTCTCTTTTTCTCTCTTTCTTTTATGTACTTTGCATTTATCCACACAGGCTCAGCTTGTTCGATTGGCCAAGAAACTGCTGGTCCTCAAGCTACCTTGTGCCCATTGGCCACTGCGTAGTGTGCTCGCTACGCAGTTTTCACTTTACATTTTTTCTTATCATATAATCAACTACGTGCCAACTAATAAACCTAATAATAAATTTTATATTAATAATAAATAAAAGATATGCAATCTTGAATAAAAAAATGGCATCTTAAGTGAAAACTGCCATTACTGATGACGACTTTGGCGAAGAAGGTGCAAACTGCTAACGGAGTTGGTTGGGTTTTTGACAAAGTACATCTTCTTTGGGTGAGAAAAGATGGTCACCGATGGTGGGAGCGACCAGACCGTGAGAGGGAGCACTATCGGGGAGAGTGGTGGGAGGACCAAGTGGGGCCCTGGCGCCACCGCCGCGCCAAACATGCCAAGGAAGTTGGCGGGCGCGGCGAGCATGGCCAAGCGGACGCAACAGAGGCACTGGTGGGCAGCCCGAGGCACCCGCGCACGCATCGATCGCGCCCGCCTTGCGCGCTGCCACACGCATCTGCGCACACCACTGATCCTCACTAGAGGAGTCAAGTGCCCCAAGGCGAGCACAGCACAGAACTGTCAGTGGCGCGCTTTACAAACTTGCTATAAAAGCACGACACCACGGTGATCCTCGGTATACTTGGTCTTCAGCCAACCACCACCACCTCACACTTGGTGTATAAATGTGACCCTGCCCCACAAAGACTTGACTTTGCATTTCTTTGCACAGAATTTTGTGGTGCATTGCCAAGTCAAGACATATACTTCAAGTGGTGCCATGATTCACTACTGATGATCATTGGCTTTAAACCTTTTTCATTACTCAAGTGCCGTGCCAACTGCTCAAGTCCAGTTTTCCATAGTTCAAGTCATTCCTTGTTTTGTTTAGCCGAAGCGCATCACTGTTAACACCAAAAGTGCCAAGATGAATATGTCAATGACTTACAAATATGTCATCACATTTTCGCTCTTCTTTTGCTATTTTGCTTATGTAAGTTACTGATTAATCTTAATATAAAATGTTTGATTAATAATGCAACTGTTTACCGATGACAGGGTGTCAACTTCTATGTTGTTGGACCTACCTTGATTGAGTTGGCCGGACTCTTTCAGACTACCATTGAACAAATCTGTTTGATCTACACTGTTCGATCAGCAGGCTACACATTTGGATCTCTAAGTAAGTAGTTGACTAAAGTTAAGTTAGTTTAAAATTAAAATTAAATTCTTACCTACAGGTGGCTTTTTGTTTAAGTATATCAATCGTCAGTTGACTTTTGTATTCTTCCTAACACTGATGGGGATCACACTGGCATGCATGCCCCATGTTACTTCACTGACGTATCTCTTCATCTTGGCTGGAATCAATGGTTTCTCAATTGGTTCATTTGATACTGCCATCAATGTTTGGGTGCTTGAAATATGGGCCGAAGATAGGTAAGCGAGTGACACCTAGCGGGACCAAACGGCAACTGACTTGTCTGCTTGCCTCTATTCTAGTGGTCCGTTCATGCAAGCGCTGCATTTCACCTATGGTATTGGCTCGTTTGTGGCGCCACTAATTTGCGAGCCCTTCTTGTCAACTGAGGCGATTCACAGTGGTGGTCATGGTATGCCACATGGCGCAAGCAATGAGATCACTCTGCCAGCCGACATCTCAGTCACCTCAACCCCAAGTTCGGTGGCACCCACTATTTTTGCAGACACACTCAACTCTACTAATTTGGTAGCCATTGATCCGATTGATTACTTGATCTACATCCCTTACGCTATTGCGGCTTCAATCACTGTTTTTGCTGCAATGATCATTTTGGTGCTTTATTTCTACAAAAAATACGAACCTCCCAAGAAATCGAATAAAAACCCTGATGACCTTGCACCAAATGACAAACTGATGGAAGTTGAAGGTAAATTACTAATAACACATTCAAAGTAGTTTAAGTAAATTAATCTAATATCTAATTTCAGGAAATGTGTCCAAGGCTAGAAGCAAGATTCCACCATTCAAAACGGTGTTTTTAGTAGTTATGGGTTCACTTTTCCTCACCTTCTTTGTTGGCATGGAACAAATGCATTTGCAATTTTTGCCAACCTTTGCGGTCAACACCGAGCTTAACCTGAGTCCTTCTTCCGCTGCAATGATGTCTTCCGTAGCGGCGCTCGCCTTTACCATTGGGCGTTGCATCTCGATTCCGTTGGCAATCAAAATGCGTCCACAGACAATCCTTTACACCAACCATATTCTCATGCTAACCGGTACACTGATTCTGGCTATGTATGCCAACACCAACGAGACAATGCTTTGGGTTGGCAACGCCGTCTTGGGCTTAGGTTTCTCCTCAGTCTATGCCTCGGTCTATGCCTTCCTTGAGCAACAGTTCCGCGTGACCAACCGAATTGGTTCGGTGTTTGTCTTTGCGGGGGGACTCACTGCCGCCCTCTCTCCCTCAATGGTAGGCCAGTACATTGAGCCAAATCCTCTGGTTCTGGTCTGGTTCAACCTTGTCTGCTGTCTTCTTTGCCTCCTCATCTTCTTGACCATTCATCTCACTGTTTACATGAGTTCACGCAAAACTTCCAAAAAGGTTCCTCAGGTGCCAATTTACGAAGTTGACGATCTCGAGCAAGTTATTCTTCCAGCCTAAAGGCTATAACCTTTTACTCACTGGCTGCCACTAAAGGCACGCTTTAGCCGTCACGGCACTTCTCAATCACTCATCATCCCATGCTAGCTCTCTCAATTACACACACACACACACACACAACCTTCTCACTCTTGCTAGAGTATCACTCGCCAAAGTTGTACTCCTTCTCTGTTTCCATTTTGCTCACTCACATTTCACTCATCTTCAATGGCACTTCTCATTTTGGATATCTATCTTAATTCCGCAATAAGATAAATATCTCAAGTCTTCCTTAATTTTTTAACCAACTCTATGCCTCAGCTTAGCTACGATTCCAACTGGGGCGTCTGCAAGCACAATCTCGTTTTCTGCTTTTCACTTGTTGTATATACTACACCCTGATTGGAAAATCAGAGCTCCTACTGGCAATTATTCAATAATAGTCTTCCTGTACATAACCTTTTATTTTGTCATTTTTAGCATCTCAATTTGTAATTCCTTGTTGCTTTTTTATTATTCTTATTCTTATTCTTATATTTTTATTATTTGTGGTTATATATATTTGGATAACCGTTTTTAATCTCAATTTATTATTATGTATATTCCAAGCAATTTTGCTGCTTTAAAACATATGATAATTATAAATAAAATTATAAAAAATAATTTTTAATTAATTACGAAAAAATGTTTGGGTATATCTTTAAAGATATATTAAAAATAATAAATTACTCGTAAACATATAAAATAAGTTAAAAAAATTATTTATTAAACAAACAGATGCATAATGATTTTATGAATCAAAATTAAATTGTAATACTGCTAAGTGTAAATTAATAAAATTGGTCTTTTATTACTGGTGAATCGTAAACATCTATTTACGTTTAATTAAACGATGAAATGAGCAATGATGCAATTTGCTACCATCAACCGCAACTCAAAACGACAAACTACTTAGGTAGTGATTAATGGGAGTAAAATAAAATATAAATAAAACCATGCTTGATATGTGGCTTGGATGGCACCAGACCGATATCTTACTATTAAGTAATACGCTTACTTGATAGATACCCAAAATCTACGAATGCCGTTTATACTTTCTAGTTTAAATTCAAATTAAATTTTGTTATTTTATTATTAAAATTTATATTCTATTTTTAAAAGTGACAACATTTAACTGTTAATTAAAGCGGGTTTAAGCAGTTTTATCTGGTTCCTGTTTAAAATTAAAGCAGATCGAACCGCTTGAAAGCAGCAGTAGCTCGTACAAAGCGCCCCAAACTGCTTTCATCTAGCCAAACGCAACTCTCTCTCCTTTTCTCTCTCCTTTTTTTTCTCCCTCTCCTTTTCTCTCTCACTTTCTCTCTCTCTCATTGCACATTACATCAAGCTATATCGAGTAGATGTACAGTTGAGTTGAGAAAGAGTATTCGCGAGCGCGTGTGTCTCTTTCTCTGTGTTTAAGTTGATCTCATGACCGAGAGCGCTATTTTGAGCAATCTCACCGCACTGGGGACTGTTCTCTCTCTCTCTCTTTTTCTCTCTCTGCAGGAAGAGGTGACTCGAACCGTAGTGAAAAGTGGCGCCCGAGTTTGTTCCATGGCGCGTTCATGTGATTCTCATTCAGCCAAAAGAATCATATGATCATGTGATGGCCAAGCACGCGGTGCCTCTTCACTGGCCAACGTGATTCAAGCAAATTGATTGAGAGGAGTTGGGTGGCCAACGAGGAAAGCCCCTCTCACAAGGTGACTCTCTTTGCGCCTTTCATCACTTGCTTCAAGGCTAACATACACACACACCAATCAATCTCACCACTAGTACTAACTAATTAATTCAATCACACTCGCTTGTTCAAAATGCGAGCTCAATTAATTGTTGTAATATTACGCGGTAGGATTGTTGTTTTCAATTTCACAACCAGCGTGTTAATCATTTTTAACCATAGCCAATGTAATATAAGTTTTTTGTAAAGTACATATCGATCAAATCATAAAATTTAATTTGAATGCGCGCATTCCTTTTAATATTATTGTTCTGGAGTCAGGCATCGAATGACTTCAATTCAAGTTATGGGCATCTATTTTGGTGGTTTACAAACAAAGACACTAAGTAAGATTTAAGATGTTACACTATTCCTTCAAATGATCTCGCGTTATGGTGGTGGCTTTTTTCTAGGCCAACCACGGTTGCAAAAAAATCATATAATTAGTATACTAACGAGTAGTCGGGCCATCTCTCAGCTAGGAATACTCGAAACGATTTGTTTGAAGTCAAATGCTTACTTGGGTCAAAGTCTGAAAATTATTATATCTTGCTGAGGTCATGATAATTGGCATTAATTTTAGTCGTTTTGCTTTGCGACGTGCTTTGATGTATGTTTTTTATTTTCAATAATTTGTGGATTTGTAATTGCAGTAGATTTTTATTTATTCTTATTATTAACTCCAAACTTTGGTTCACAACATAGACTAAAAGTTGAACCAAACCGAAACGTTTGCAGTTTGGTTCAGTTTGGTTAAGAAAATCGGCACGGTTTACTCTGCTCTAATTAACACTATCAATTTTAATTCAAATTAAATCCTTTGGTCTGTGACTTTTGATTTTTGAGCAAATGATTGAACTCTTTGAATCAATAATTGTTTTATTGTCGATTGTTTTATTGCTGGCGTTTTGATTAACTTAAACAACAACATAATAATTAAATAATACTATCTAGAATTTACAAAATGCTTATAACGTAAATGTTATTTTTTTGAAAAATATAAACCGACTACGCCATCTATCGACAAATTGTTGTAAACCAGTGATTGTAAAATGATTCAGTAGAGGGCGCCGCAACATTTTAGGCTTGGCATGTGAATTAAATGCGACTGACAGGCAACACCTGAACAAACTGAGGCTACTGTTGGTCCAATTGGCTGCACTTCTCTCTCACTAGGCGTTAATGTACAACAAGATGATTGAGTGCCAGTACTATTTGCTTCTTGCATTTTGCCTTTTTTCGGCTTGCCAACGGTTCTAAATAGATAAAAATAATTAACACAACTGATCAAAAAGAGCAAACTCGATTTGTATCAATATATATATCAATATATTGGACACACACATATATGTTCAACAATTGGACAAATAGTGATTGCCGGGCAAGGTGCGGACTCGCCCGACACTCGAGGCCGTTGCGATACGATCGTCCCACCGGTCAGTGGTTAGTGTATGTGTGTGTGTGTGTGTGTGATGACTACGGTAAACATTTGGCTAACCAGTGGGGCGGTTCCAGCGTAACATTCTCTGTT
>DVQH01001698.1:0-11874 GCA_018231625.1 Papilio phestus | reverse complement strand
GAGAGAGAGAGAGAGAGAGAGAGAGAGAGAGAGAGAGAGAGAGAGAGAGAGCTAGAAAAAGGGGAAAATTTTTTCCCACAAATTCGAATCGCCATTTCCGGTACAATAACTCTTCGGTGCCTGCCAAATTCCACATGACACAAACAGACAAACACAAACACACACAAGAAGATTCTGTAAACCACACACAAACTCTCGTTAGATCACGTAATGATCTCTCTCTCTCTCATTCTCGCACTTTCTGCATCTGGCAGGGCGTCCCTTTCCAAGCCTCTTCACTTCCTTGAAGATAGAAATCAGAGTCTCTCACCAAGAGAGTGGTGCATAGTGAGAGAGAGACAAGACCATCACTCAAGCCTGGAAAAAGGTTGAGAGTTCGGGCGTTGACGAAACCATCCGCGTCCCGTGTATGCCTCGTCATTTACGCCAGTCATGCGTGCTGAGGCGGGCGCCAGGGCACCAAACACTCAGAGAGAGAGAGAGAGAGAGACTAAACTGCTAATCGAGTGTTCTAATGAGAATTCGAACGCTCCAGCATGCACTCATAAGCACACAGACACAAACACACACTAACCAATGTGAACAAGAAGAAAACAAAACAAGAGAGAGAGAGAGAGAGGAAAGGGGAGAGAGAGAGAGTGATAAATCGAACGACTAAGAGAAATAAGTTTTATTGCCTAATAAGAAAGAGTGAGAAAGGGAGGGGGAAAAGAATTCTCAGGTCATCTGTGTCGTCAATTCTTCCGGCACACAAACACACAGAGAGAGAGAGAGAGAGAGAGAGACTCATTCAATAATAAAAAAACAATCCAAAGAAGGAAAGAAAGAGTGAGAGTGGGTGATGTGTAGTAATGGCGCCAATTAAAAGTCATTTTTAAGTCCAATTAATAAATTAACCCAGTGAGACTAGTAGTAGTAGTAGTAAAAGAATATTAAGGTTAGAAAAAACGTGAAGGAAGTTCTTTCGAATAGTAGAATAATAAAATAAAGCAAATTATTCCAACAAGGATACACTCAAAAACTAAATTTAAATTCGTGAACTTTAAATTCAACTTAAAAAAATATTTTTAAAATAGAATTTGTCAATTAACCCAGTAAGCATCTTGCTGTAGATAGAAAAGTAATAGAGATTGAGATAGAGAGAGAACATATAATAAAATTAAGTACGTTTCAAATTAACTTAAATTCAATTAGAATTCAAGTTTCATTTTTAAACAGAATTAATTAATTTCCTAAGTCCTAATCTGGATAAAAGTGTAATATTCGTAGAGGAGAGAGAGAGAGAGAGAGAGAGAGAGAGAGAGACGCCTTCAAAACCTTTTCGAAAATTTCGTTCTTGTCGAATTAACTTTCAATACATGTGATAATTCGAGAGGTTATTTCCCGAGATTCGTGATCAAAAAGTCTGTGTATGTGTGTTTGCTCATATCAACACAATCGAATTTTAGGTACACACAAACACACGCACACATCTATCCATATATATAAATATATACAAACCTACTAGATGTGAGTGAGTTGTTCTTATCGAACGCAGACCTAATGCATTCGATTCACAATTCCACTATTCTATTGTCTACATGTGTGCTTATGTATGTGCTGTGACACACACAGAGAGACAGGAAACACATAACAGTGTAGTGTAGAAGTGAACCGTTATGTGTAGTGTGTGTGTGTGTGTGTGTGTTCCATTATTAACCTCAAAAAAGCTCTAAACTCTCTCTCTCTCATATTCTCTTCATATGCCCTCTACCATCAGTACACAATCGTATTTCCCTTTGCCTCTCAACCGGAGCGTGCTTTTTATCGTTGTGCAAACAAAAGACAACTGGCTGCAAATGAGAGTGAACGAATAAGAAAGAGAGAGAGAGAGAGAGAGAGAGAGAGAGAGAGAGAGAGACCACACCACCAGATACCTCCAACAGAGAGAGTCACCTCTTTTTTATTTTATATTAATCATCCCTCATCATCCATCCTGTGTAGTTAGGGCGCCTATGAGTGTGTGTGTGTGTGTGTGTAGGAGAAGTGAGAGAGAAAGTGACGATGATGATGAAGCAGTTATATCACCACCAAAACATATACACTCTAAAAGGTGATAAGAGAGAGAGAGAGAGAGAGAGAGAGAGAGAGAACTCTCACTCTCACTTCACCTCTGCCACTGTCGTCCAATGTACATGGGCGAGCAATTTCTATGATAATAATATATGATGAGAAGAGAATGATGATGATAAAAGAGCAAGTCAAATGTGGCCAAAATATCATCAATATAAAGTGAGAGAGAGAGAGAGAGAGAGAGAGAGAGACTAAAAAATTATATACAGTGAATTCAACGTTGGTTTAAAATTAAATTACATATTTTTAATACATATTTAAATATAATGAATTTCATAACTGTAAAACTTTGAATTTTTCATTAGGTTAAAGAACTCTATAGAATCTCAAATATATTCTTGTTGTATATATAATTTGAAAACTAGAGAATTTCAAAAATTCGAGTTGGAAACAACCAAATACAGTACAATATTGTGAATCAGACAGATACACATTTTTTATTTAAATAATACATTCACAAACTGCACTCACGCCTCTCTCTCTCTTGTACTCAAAAACGGATTTCAATTTCAAACTACCACTGTAACCAACTATCATCATTATATCACACTCTCATTACAGCATACCCCCCCCTCTCTCTCTCTCTCTCTCTGGTTCGAGCAGACATATCTCACGTATTTCTCTCTCTCTCTCTCTCAGTATCTCGATTTAGTTTCCTATCTCTCACTCTCATGTTGTCGTTTTTGACGGTCGTTCTCTCTTTCTCATGCACCAGTACAATCTATGCAGAAAAGTAACAAAAAAGTGTCATAGTTTAAAAGCATTGGCGAAAAAGATAGAGAGAGAGAGAGAGAGAGAGATTTTGCTCTCACGCTCCCTCACCCAGACAAATTCAAATCTCTTTTCGAAAACAAGCCTAAAATCACTTTATCCTATTTATATATATATATATTACCCAGAGAGTAAGTGTAATCACAAAGTTATATGTATTCATCATCATGATCATCGGAAAATTCTACCATAATCACATCATATGTACATATATAATAATAATAATAATAAAACTTGTTATTTTGTGATGATGATGAAATGAAACGTTGTTGATTTCGCTGTTTTGATCATTTCATCATTTTGTTGATTATTATAAATCGAGTAATTCTATATTTGAGTGGTCTCTCTCTCTCTCTCTCTCTATCATCTCAAACGCTCTCCCTCACCGAAATCTAAATAAACTTTTTTCTGCCTCACTCACCAGTACACACATGACAAACACATACACACATCACAATGACATTTTTATGTTTTTTCTCTCTCCGTCTCTCTTTCTCTCTCTATCCCTTTCTCCCTGCGGCATGTTTCACTTTCAATGTCTGAGGCGCTACTATGCAAATGTAACGATTCTTGACAGTGTATGTGCAGTTGTTGCTATATGGGTCAGTAGTGTGGTTAATGCATTGGAGAGGAAAATTGAGAGAGAGAGAGAGAGAGAGGTTACATTAACAAAAAATTCTAAAATTTAAATTTTTGTTGTTCTTTCTCTCAGGTTTCCTATTCAGATTTTACTTTAAAAAAATAAGAACATAAAACTGACATGGAGAAGAGCTAAAAACAACAATAAAAAGACATAAGTATAAAAGGTATAAAAGAATATATATATGATATATATATTACTTCCGGGATTCGATCGAATCACTTTTCGGGCAAAGAATAAGAGAGAGAGAGAGAGAGAGAGAGAGAGGGAGAGAGAGGTCCCAATAACATATTCAACAAATTATGAACAACATTCGACTCGGCAACCAAATAAGAATTGGAAACAATGAAAAAGAAAAACAGGCAGAATTGTACCTTTGAAAAAAAAGTTGCGCCGTTTCTTAGAAGTATCAATTCTAGTACCTATTCAAGACTCTTGAACACACAAAGACAAAAAATACACTCCCTTTAACATTTGTCTTTTTTCATGTTTAATATATCTACTCTTATATATATTAATAAAATTATATAATTAAACAAACATCCATACAAGCTTTCTAAGCAAAAAACTTCTATGAAAAAGACAAACTAACTACACTACTAAAAATAGTTTTGTTCATTTTATAACTTTGTGTATATGTGTGTATAAAGTTTTAACTTACCTCTAAAACAGAGAGAGAGAGAGAGAGAGAGAGAGAGAGATAGCACAACACAAGCGTGGTTGAAAGAGAGAGATGCTAAAATAACACCAAAAAGAACAACAAAAAAACAAGTTGATAATATCTTGTTCTTCTTACTCGTGTTGTTTTGTTTTTTAATATTATTTATACATAAACTGTATATATATATATCTTCTGACTATTTCTCTGATTAATTAGAATCAATTAATTACGAAGCTTGACGTGACAAGATCAATCAATCATTTAGACGAAAAAAGCGAGAGATAGCTTTTCTCCTTCTTGTGCAATGCCAAGAGTTTAAAGAAATTACGATTAAAAATAAAAACAAAGTAATATATATATAATAAAAAATGACAGAATGGCCCAAATATATATATATGTTATTAGATATCAATGTGGGATAATAATTATAATAATGAAGGATAAATAAAAAATATGATAATCTTCACATTAGAGATGATAAAATCGGCAATAATATAATAATATAATAGGTAATGATTGATCAAAATATTCAAAGTGCACTGAGAGGGGAAGCTTTTTTTGGAGAAAGAGAGAGACTTGTCACTTTTGACTTTATGCGCGTTTGAGAGAGATACAAGTTTTGAATGTGAGAAAAAGAGAGAATCACAGATATTCAAAAGAGAGAATAGGAGAGAGAGAGAGAAGCAAGTCGAATGGCCCGTTAAGGTTATAACGTGTTTTGGTACAAATAACGTTGTTGAAATAATAAGTTACTAAATAATAATAAAAAAAGTTGGATAAGGTTATTGAATTGAATCAAATTCTTCTTATTTTTTCTTTTGTACACACAACTTCGTAATTCGAATTGATAATGATAATAACAAAGATAATTACTCAAATTTGAATAAAATGATGGGAGGCGCAAGGTCAAAACTGGCAAGTGCTGATTTGAGAATATGAGAGAGAGAGAGAGAGAGAGAGATGAGATTGTGCACAATTGAATTTATCGTAGAGGGTTAAAAGTTTAGTGTATTTTGGAGTGAAAGAGTAGCTCATAAGTTTGACTTTGTTGAGATGCAGCAAAAAATATGGCGAAAGTTTAGAGTGAGAGAGAGAGAGATGGGAGTGATAATACCACAGAAAGATGAACAAAAAAGATAGTAAACAAGCCAAGTGATTTTCGATCGATTATATAATTGTGTGATGTGAAATCATATAAAAATTCCCCTTATTCGTAACACTTATTTTTGTTTTTTGCAACAAAAGACAAGAAAGTTGAATCCAAAAACAACAAAAAATTAAGACTATCAAGGTATCAAAATCAGCCAACAAAAGATTTTAAATATATTAAGAAATCTTTTTGGGAATAATAAGAATAATATATAAAATATATATATATCAATACATATAGAAAACTTGTGATATATAATATGGATAAGTGTGGATATATATATATTAATAATAATTAGAGAGGGTTAAGGTAGATTTTGTTGTGAAAGCAGTTTGAGGATAGGGTTTATAGCAGCAGCACTACTGGCAATTATGAGCACGAGAGTGGGAAGAGAAAAAGAGAGAATAACAAATCGATTCCAAATGGAAAAAGAAGAGAATCGAATTGTGAAAGAGAAAAAGGCTAAAAAGGTGCTTCCTTTTTAATGTTTGACTCACTTCAAAAATGGAGAAAGATTAGGCAGAATGAAGTAGCGAAAGAGGAGTATGCCAAAGGGAGAGAAAGAGGTGATATCACGTAAGAGGATGGAAGCTGTACGTGAAAAAGTAGATAATCCCAATTACAAATCAAAGTTTGAAAAGATCCCACTAGTAAATAAGCAAATGCTAAAAAACAAAATATTTCGCTCTGATTTGTATCTCTATTTAAAATTATATTATTTTAATTTGAAAGTTTGTAAACTTTAGATTTGACCCGACTAAATTTTACGTTTGCATTGGTGTATGATGGTCTATGTCTATAGTATTCTATGATAGTAACTAGAGCTGGCAATTTAATTAATTAGTTTTGTTTAAGTTGATCTAAAGTTTAAAATTTTAATTTTCTGAATCTGTGAACGAGATTTGAATTTCAGACTAGCTATCCCTATAGGGATACAAATTCAAGCAACATCTGACACCACTCTTTCGAAAACTAGCATCAAAATCAATTTTGTAAAAAGTTTAAACTTACTTTTGGGCGTGTGACAAGGCGTAAGAGGCAAAAGAGGAGGACACGTTAGGGAAAGTAGGGTTTGATTGGGAGTTCAAATTGGAATCGAGCGAGGTGGTTCAAATTTAAACTACCAAACACACCGAGTTGTGTTTAGGTTTTGATTGTTTTCTTCTTGGTCAACCTTGAGAAGAGAAAGTAGGGTGAGAGAGAGTGAGGCAAAGATGCGTTGCACACGGAAGGAGAGAGAGAAAGAAGAAAGCTCAGTGAGAGAGAAAGAGGAGACAGATCAGCTGGGAAAGTTTATCATCATCGACGAGAATATGATGAGGCGATGACGCAATGTCAAGTGGTCAAGTTGAGGCTTGGGCGCCATCATCAGTATCATTGCTTGAGACCAGATAGCTTCTACATCACCATCTTCTGAAGCTACATGAGTTTAACCTCGAGTAGCTGCCATGACTTTGATTTGATTCCAAAGTAGTGCTCAATGCAGGTAGGTATCGACTTTGAATGATCGCCATCGTGCCTTGGGCGAAGAGTGAGAATTGGAGGGAGAGAGAGAGAGAGATTGAGAATCTTTGGCTAGATGCTAATGACTATACTGGTGTGACTGGAATTCGAGTAATCGAATTCGGAAAAGAGAATTTTGAAGCGGTGTCTCTCTGGATTCAACGTTAAACTAATCGTTGAAGTGGCACACGAGGCAAGTGAGAGAGCTTCAACGTTGAGGGTAGAGAACACGAAGAGAGGAGAGAGAGGGAATTGATCACAGTCGAAAGAGAGGTCTCCCTAATCTTTAGGAACCGAAAGGCGACGGAGCGGAATGACAGCAATGTTCAATTTCGAAAAATTGAGAATTCACAATGTCATCGAGAACACATTTGTGGAGTGAGAGAGTTTTATCGTTGTGTTTGTTGGTGATGTGACATAAGCAGTATCAGTAGAGAGATAGCTGTAGAACCATGGACATTCGAACCACGAATTCTCATTCACACACATTCGGATGTGATATGTGAGAGAAAGTGTGAGGGATGGTCACGGGTGTCTTGTAAGTTGTTGTTGTTGTTGTGTACCGAAAGATGGTAAGATGCTGATCACAGAAAGACACCCACGAGGGCCGAACGCGCTCCAAACATACACACACATACAGACACTTCTCTCTGGGCTGACAGCTTCACTCTTGCAAACACCACAGTCACCAAGCGCGCTCTGACTTGCTCCACTCGATGAGCAGGGTGACTCTTGTGCCTATGATGTTGGTTGTGCTCTTCTCTTGGTAGTGGTAGGTAGGTAGGGGGGCTGTTTTGGTTGGCCCGACGCGAGCTGGCTTCTCTTGGCTTGGCGCGAGAGTGCACTCGGTAGCGCTGAGTAGCGGTGGTTCGATCACAGTCTGTGAGGGAGAGTGAGTAAAAGAGGGAGAGAGAGAATGAGTGTGTTGTAGGACCAAAAAACGGACGAGCAAAGCGCGCGCCACTCGGACGGAGTAGCTCGGTCTCTCTGGGCAGCGCGCGGCACAACACAGCACACGATCGAGCTCGGCTCAATCTTGTATGAAGAGTAGAGAGAGAGAGAGAGAGAGAGAAGCGAGCGCACTCATCGAGTCGAGTCGATCTCTCCTCTCTCACACCAATGCAGCCAACTCGGGTTGTCAGAGAGTAGTACAGTGCAGAGAAAGAGGGAGAGAGATGGATGGATCGAGTAGCTTGGAGCGACTTGGGGAGGGACTCTTTCGCTCGCTTTCTATGTGTGTGTGTAGCACACCGTCACAAGCCACGGGAACGCTATCTCTCTCTCTCTCCCTCCCATTCACTTTACTTCAAATGTACACACGGGCGACGAGGAATAGAGAGTGAGAGAGGGAGGCTGCCCGCCGAGGCGCCCTGTGTGTATGTTGGTTGGTGTATAAGTCCGAAAATGTCGCGCGCGCAAAACACACACGCCAAGCCAAAACGAAGTCGCACCATATCCAAAACCGGGTAGGAATACGATGGGGAGTGAGAGAGGACGAGGGTATACCGGGTGACGAGGGTTTGCGAGATGTGTTGAGTATAATTCACAGAGAAAAGAGAGAATAGGTCCGAACTCTTGTGTTGCTCAAACGACTCTAATCAAAAATTGAGCTTGATCACTGCTTTTATAAATAAAGAATAGAGCGAATTCGAATCACACATTGAGAGATTCTAATTTGATTTTTTCAATTGAAATATGAAAAAAGATATATAAAAATTCGAATTGCATTTATCGTTCGAATTCGGATAAAGGTTCGATTTTTACTTAGCGAGTGTATGTTGTTTACTATACACACAATTTATAAAATTTTAAAATTAAATAAATTGTCACTTCATATTTAAAATATTATTTGCTGTAATAATATAAATAATAATAATAATAAATTGTGAAATCATCCAAACTATGTTGTACTTGTTTTTTTAATTCGAAATTGGAATTAATTCTAAGAAGATACCATAAAATTCTTTCATTTGTTCATTTGTTTCCTTCCAAACATTTAATTGCTTTTTTGCTTCACAAATCAATAACACACTAAAATAAAACACATGGACTAAACGAGAGAGTAATTTTCGCGCGCTTTTTGTGTTTTCCCCCTGAGACTTGATTCGTGCTGATACCCCGAAGTGTTCATCGTTTTTCTAAAAGATGGCGCGCATCATTAGATGTTATACTTTAATCATATTACAGTTTTAAGATTATTGCAGAAAAGCAAAAAATATTACTTTGTATATTAAAAGTTTAAAAGTTAAAAGCTAAATAAAAATAAAAATAAAAAACAAAAGGGGAAGAAGAGAAAAAAGAAAGAAAGCTTTTAGGTGTAAACAGGGTGTACTCGAATTCAAATTTGATATGGCGCGTATTTGAATTCATATTCAAATTTCGAATCCTCATTCGCGAAATTTAATCAAGCTGATTAAATTATAAATTATAAATTAAACATCAAATTCTTTTCGTTAGAAAATATATTTTAGAAACAAATTATTGATATTTTTACATTTTAAAATACAGAAAACAAACGCAAAATCATAGATAAATAAAATTTCAAATTATAATTTTTATTACAAATGTAACTTTAATTAAATTTTGTCAAATTTAAATTAGAAAAATTGTGAATCATATGATTAAATTTGAAATCACCCGATTTTGAGTTAGTGAGATAGAGAGAGAGAGAGAGAGAGAGAGAGAGAGAGAGAGAGATGAGAATGACATGCGCGAGAGATCGGTTGGAAACAACGGCACTGGCCAATAGGAAAGCTTTCTCTTATATTCTCTCATAAATTCTCTCTCTCTCTCAGTTGTTGTTGTTGTTGATGTTATCATGATGTTGCCACCACCACTGCTTGTGCCATACCGGGTGATTTGAATTTAAAATTCAAACTTAACCTCAATCAGTTTCATTCAATCAAACTTAACTCGATTTTTGTTCAATTATATTCTTTCATTTTCAACCATTATAATATTTGTTATTATGAATCATGATAACATATAACTCAAAAAGTTGTCATTGCGGTGTTTTCTTTTCATCTCCTTCTTCTTCTTCTTCTTCTTAATATTTGTATTATTATTATTATTATTATTGTGGTTTGGCGTCTTGTGACGATAGTGATGACGATGGTACTGGATTTTGGGTTGCCATTGGGTACTACACTTGGTGTGTGGGTTTGCAGTGTGCGGTAGGGGTTTCTCTATAGAGTGTGTGGCGAGCCATGTGGCGAATGATATGGCATATACTCTATGGCGGTGATGAGAGAGAGAGAGAGAGTCAAAGGAGAGAAGGGGAAGAGATGAGAGGAGAAAGGGGGGAGTTTGCGAGAGATAGAGGCTCCGCGTGGCACAGAGTATATCCCGAAGGGCACCTCTAAAAATAGATACAACGTGGTGCCTAGCAAGATGGAGAGTTAGAGAATGAGAAAAAGAGGGAAGGAGAGAGAGAGAGAGAGAACAACAAAATCAGAGGAAGCGCCGGATTCGAAAAATAACTACACGCATGCAGAATGAAAAGTAATAGACTCAAATTTTTTTATAATTTAATTAGAATCGACTGAAAAGTTTCTAAAATGAAATTAAATAAAAAAAGAATTTAAATTGTAGATAATTCGAATTAACAAGAAATCGGAATGAGTAGAAGATTTGGAATCAATTGGAGAATTCAAATTGAGGAGGAGAATTCGAATTGAAAAGTAAAATTCGAATTGAGAAGGAGAATTCGAATTGAGAAAACAATTTCGAATTGAGAATGAAAATTTGAATCTAGGAAGAGAATTCCAATCGATGGAAAAATTTGAAACGAGGAAAAGAATTGAATCGCAAGACCAAAAATTCTTAATTCAAATCTATATTAATTTATTTATATATATTTTTAAAATACTGTCCCATTTACCTTTGTCTGACGTGATTCGAGAATCGATCGAACCTTGAATACATATATTTGTCAAAAGAATCGATTTCAAACTCGAAGAAGGCTCGATTAATCAAACCAAGAATGACAATGTGACAAGGTGGAATTTCAAGTTTTGACATTCTTTCTATTTCTCACTCTTTCTCTCCCTTTTTCTCCCTCACTTATATTGAGTTTCCTCATTGAGTTTCACAATTAGAATTCTTAATCAAACTATTGTCTGCGCTTAGCATTCTTAATTAGTCCGCGTGCTTGATTGGAGAGAGAGAGAGAGAGAGAGAGAGAGAGAGAAAGAATAGATAAAATATTTTATTCCGTTTGACGCGAGTCGATTCGAACTCTCAATTCACTGAATTCTATTTCGGGTTGAGGCGGGTTTCTCGATAAAATAAATTCTCAATTAAAGTTTAACCATTAGCAAAAATAAAAAAAATTGTTGATAGGTTTCTCAGTTTAAAATTCAAATTGAAGTTCGATTGTAGTTTGTTTGACTTTCTCTCTCTCTCTCTCTCTCACAATCACAGAGAAATTAAGTGAGACTTTGAAAACAAAAAGTTTTCAACAAAACATACAAAAAATAGTATTCGAAAAATTTAAGTAAATCACTAACATTAATTGAATATTTGAATTTGAATAGGAATTCAATAAGTTATTATAGTTTGAATTCGAATTTGTATTGATAACAAATTCGAATTCATATTTTGTGAATAATTATCGATCTATTTCGAATTAGTTATTTTCGCATTCAACTTTGTTACCTTTAAAACAATTTCTCAAAAAGATCCAAAAGTTTACAGTTCTCATACTTTGATCTAACAAAGCACTAGAGAGAAGAATGGACTTTTACTAGGACTTTTTAAATATTAATATTTATGTATTCAACATCAACGGGAATATGGAAAAAGATGATTTTAGTAAAGTTATTTTATTTTACTTGATAACGTGAAAGAAGGAGAGAGAGAGAGAGAGAGAGAGAGAGATAAAAGTCGAAGAAAAGAATCGAAGAAGCGTGCATAATCTATTTATTATGCAAAGATGAAGAGAAAGAAGACTTCTTAACTGGGTGGCAAAGTGTGAATATGTGTAACAGAAAGAGAGAGAGAGAGAGAGAGAGAGAGAGAGAGAGAGAGAGAGAGAGA
>DVQH01001697.1:0-11874 GCA_018231625.1 Papilio phestus | reverse complement strand
AGTCTCTCTATTTGCCGCTGGCCGATAGGCCAGCTGCGATACGCGCCTTTTAAATTGTTACCTTAAAAGCTGGTATTTGTGAAATTGTAAGGTTATAACCAGAAACGTGCTCTATGTCAGATTATAACCAGACAGTATTTTTAACAGTGTACGTAGTTAATTAATCACTGTTAATTTGAAGTCTTCCTTTTGTAATAAAGGGACTTTTTATGGGTTAACGATATATTGAATAAATTTTGTGGTTAATTTGAAGGTCAAAGCATCTTCTGTTGCTAAGTTATAAACCAGAGTCGACAGACAAGTATTTAACTTTCGAGAACACAAACAAAATGGTTAATATGTTATTTATGTTAAAAATGTTCAAGTCACTTGAACTCGTCATATTTCTGCTGTTTGGCTTTCTAGGAAAATTTAATTGTTTTCCCGTTGAAGTTGTAATTTCCAATGGTACTGTGATTGGCGAGTCGTTTTTGTTAAAGAACAATGTTAGGGTGAATCGATTTTTGGGCATTCCATACGCCAAGCCACCGGTGAGCAAACTTCGTTTTCATCGACCTCAATCACCCGAACCATGGAATAAGCCACTCAACGCTACAAAACCACCCAAAGATTGTGCTGGTCAAGGCATCTTTTCATTCAATCCCAAAAGTGAAGACTGTCTTTACCTTAACATTTGGTCGCCTAATATTGCGACCTACAAGGAAGAGAATCAACTAAAACCGGTGCTATTTTGGATACACGGAGGATCACTAATCGTGGGAAGTGGTATGGATTACTTTAGTAAAGATTCAAGTTTGCTGGCTACAATGGCGGACTGTGTTGTGGTCACCATCAACTATCGATTATCCATTTTTGGCTTTCTTTACTCTAACGATGTACCGGATATCAGAGGTAACCAAGGTTTATGGGATCAAACTCAAGCACTGCGATGGGTTGTGGAGAACATTGGTCACTTTGGTGGGGATCCGACTAAAATCACAGTCATCGGTCACAGTGCTGGATCTTGGTCTCTGAGCACGCTGATACTTTCGCCAATTTCGCGAAATTTGTTTCAAAATGCCATCATGCTCTCAGGTGGAAACACCTATGGAGTGGTAGAGAGCGATCCGGCCAAATTAATAACACGACAGTTGACTGGCATTCGAGACGTGGATTGTGCTACGGAAAATGATACCACTATTAATGCCCAGATAATCGAGTGTTTGCAACAGGTCAAAGCGGAAGAACTTGTCGATATTTACACGACATACAGAGAGAAACTTAATATTCCCGATACGGTTTTTGATTGTAAGTAAGTTTTTGATTATTTGACATTTAATTATTAAACTAAAAAGATTAAGTGTTTAAGATTTCATTGGCCAATAATGATGACTGCCTTGGTGTCATAAAAGGATAAAAATGCTAATAGCGTTAATTTTAATATAAAGTTTATGAAAATCTTGTTGCTTATTTATCGATTCTAAACGCTTAAATTTTAT
Organism: Papilio phestus; assembly: GCA_018231625.1. NCBI lineage: Eukaryota > Metazoa > Arthropoda > Insecta > Lepidoptera > Papilionidae > Papilio > Papilio phestus. Next base: position 10,396 of record DVQH01001697.1, on the reverse strand, counting down.
TAGCAGCTAATAAGCGATTTTGTGACACTTGGGTAGGATGATTTTTAAGCAGTTTTTTGACACATTTGTGATACTGTGTGATTTATATTATTGAAAACATACAAATTAGTAAAAGAAAGAAAAACTGCTTGAAAAATTAATAGTGTAATTATAATTTATCGTAAGAATTAAAGGGGTATTAGGACTCAATTGCTTTGAATTCAAACAGTTTTGGAATTATAAAATTTTAGCAATGTGTGCTTTATTAGTCACAAGAAAATGCTCAGTTGATTTATTTATGGCTCACAAGAAAAACCAATCCTATGTATTTACATAAAAGAATTCAAAAAGATTTTTATTATAAAAAACACTATCAAAGAGAGCAATTTTTCGGAAACTTTCTTATGTTTGGTTTTTCTTGAAAGTCCTATTTTTTACTTAAAACAAGTGTCTAACGTCTTATACAATTTCCAATAGCTTTGGTTGTTGTAGATGGTGAATTTTTACCAGCCTCACCACAAAGTATGCTAGCCTCAAGAAATCACAAACAAAATTTCAATCTTCTAGTTGGCACTGTAGAGAACGAAGGCATGTTGATTGTTGCCGTTCGAAGCAATGACTCACGAATTAGACAACAAGGAAAGCCAGAAGCAATTACACTGGACGAAGCGAGTAGTCTTCTTTACCAAATATCAATGGACCACTTTCCAATGCCACCCATATCAAAGGAGAAGATAAGACGTACCTATTTCAACGGAATGCACGCCTCTCACGACAATGCTAATTTGTTTCGTAAAACCGTGGGCGTGGCTTTTGGAGATTTCCTACTAACCTGTCCCACTCTGGGCTTTGCTAAATCGCTGGTTCGAAGCGATTCCAACTCGATTCGAGTATTTCAGCTATACTACACTGCACAGGTCAGTGGACGAACCTGGGAAAGGTATAGTGCCGAATGGGCCGGAGTGTGCCACTTTGATTCTCTACTGCCACTCTTTGGTTTGCCATTTCGAAACCCGGATGCTTACTCTAATCGGGAACGAGAAATTTCACGGGAATTTATGAATATCATCAAGGCATTTCTACGTAATGGGTAAGTTTTATCATTGGATTTTAGCTTCTCAGCCAAACAAATTACAAGTCTTTGCTTGCTTAAATTATAATTTAATTTCAATATAGTACCCCGGGAGAGGATCAACGCGAATGGCAGAGTTACTTTGTCAACTCGGACAACAAAACCGTAGTGGCACCTTACTATCACTTGGAATACCACCCAAAGTCTCATGAAAGCTTTAAGTTTGATCTCAAACAAGCCGAGTGTCAACTTTGGAGTGAATACTACTAATCCTATGGTACAGTTTGGATTAAACAAATTTTTGTATAAAATAAAATAAATTTTCACAGTTTTGATAATTTTGGTTTACATTTGGAAATTAATATATTTATTATTTAGAATATTAAATTGTAATTGTTTTCACTTGAATTGAGTTAGTGAGAGTAGATAACATCAAACTGTTGATGTTAATGTCATTGCCATAGCACACTACTAGCGTTTCTGTATCCCACAAGTTAATAAGTAGTGGTATTAGTGAGTGAGAGAGAGAGAGAGAGAGAGAGAGAGAGAGAGAGAGAGAGAGAGAGAGAGTGGTTCCTCATATGAGTATCAGTCAGACTTGTTTCTTGTGAAATGCTGATTGCATATTTGTGTTGAGCGATGTCACATGTGATTTATTGAGAAAGAGGGAGTGTGGGAAAGCGTGGTGAAGATAACTTCCAAAACAAATCGCATCAATTGTATCATATTTTTGTTATCTTTTTCCAGTGAACCAAACATCTCTTACTAGCTAATTCACTTGTTTATTCTCGTGAATCTTGCTTCTATAGATCTCTAAACCTATTGTCTGCAGTGTTGAAAGAGTATATAAGAAAGAGTTTACAAAACATGCAAGCCCAACATACAACTTGCCGAGCTAATAATCAAGCTTTGCTTACTTCTTTTCAAACCTCTTTTTTGGTAAGTGTGAAATCTAAATCAACAATTATAGTTTGTTTGAAAACGTTTTTATGTACTGATTTGTGTTATTAGTAGACTTGGAAATTAAACTTAAGTTAAGTAGTCGAAACACAAATCAGTGCATGAGAAAGTTTTCATAACACTGTTAAAAATACTGTCTAGTTATAACCAGACAATTTCAAAAAATCAGCTTTTATAGTTACAATTTAAAAAATTTGGCTTATAAGTTATAACTTTAAAATTAAAAAAAATTAGTTTATAAACGTTGATTTTCCAAAATGTTTGCTTATAAACTTACATTGTTTAAATTGTTATAACCCGAAACGTGCTGTTGGCTTATAACCGAACAGTATTTTTAACAGTGAATAAAAATTTTATTGTTACGTTAATCTTTATTATTTTTTAATTAATTATTAATATTCAAGATATTCCAAAATGGTTGTTGGAACAGCTGCAGTAATAGCTGCAGCGGCAACAGGTGGCGCTGCAGTACCAGCAATCGCTGCAGGTGCGGGTAGCGCTTTAGGCACCGGAACAGCTACAGCGGCTGGAGTGGCTGCAGCGGGTGCTACGACGGCCGGAACAGCTGCAGCCGGTACTATAGCCTCGGGAACCTTAATTGGTTCAGCAGTTGGAACAACTGGTACTTTTGGCAGTGCCGGACTTCTTGGAGCCAGCATCGCTTCTGGTCCGGTGGGATGGATTACCTTAGGTGCCGATCCCGCCGATCTCACGTTTGACTGTTGGAAGCCACTGTTGCACGACAAGTCCGTTGAACCATCTAATGGAATTCTTTTGCGCAATGTTTTGTCTGATGCAAGAATCAAGGAGATTCGGGTCACTGATAGCACCAATCCAACATTTCCCGCGTTTCAGCTGCGTAACATTTGGAATGAAGATTTTGCCATCTCATATGTTTGCTTGCCTGATGGTGAACTGGCTGCACACGCTGTTCCTGTGGTCTAGCTCGATTATGTGTGATTATGTATGAATCTTCTGGATACTTCTTTTTCTGCTTTGACAATGCTACTTCTGTTCTTATATATTATTTGTCGAATCTTTTTGCAATTACTAATTTTTGAAATAAAACTTTGCTTTAACTGTATGAATTTGACTACAATATTTAAAAATAAAAAATTTGAACATTCAGCCCAAATCTTTTCATTTATATATTTTCAAACATGTTTAATGTTTCAATATAAAATTTTATTCCAAGCAATTCAATTCTTAAAGATTTTGCGGGTGAATTATAGCTCCAAAGCACTATAAAATTTATTTAGGGTTAATAATTTTTTAATGAAAATTAAAAATTTTTAACTTGAACTTTTAAAATCAGAAAAATTTTATTAATATGTAGCGCCATCTAATTTATCACAACTTAAGCTATTCACTGCTATAGCATCACATGATACTACTACTAGTAGTAGTAGTGGTACATGTTTAAAAAGTGAGAAAGAGGAGAATGAGAAAGAGAGAGAGAGAGAGAGAGAGAGAAACTGAGTGAGAAAGGGCGTAATCAAAGACTAGTGTGTGTTTATTAGCGAGAACAGACGGTTTTTCCTCTGAAAATGTACTTTTTCTAGTGAAAAATGTAATACACCGTTTACTTTACTGGGAAAAAAGTCAAGTCACGCCAAACTCAAGTTTTTTTATCAAAGCATATAAACAATGTGAGCAGTTGTTATTATGATGTGAGTTTTCTTTCACATTTTGGGTAAGTTTGAGTAACTCTTAAATCTCTGTTATTGAGTATTCTGATATGTTCTGATATTAAACAAATTGAACTGCAAATCTAATTTGCTTTATCAATAAATCATGTTGATTATTTTACTTAAATGTAAACTTTGATTTTAAATTATCTTTTAGATTTCTCAACTCTAAACTTGACTAACTTGAATTTGTATTTATTTATTTGTATCAAGATCTTGAAAACATTTATAAAAGAAAATGGTAGCAGGAACCTTACTAGCTGCAACCACTGCGATTGCAAGTGGAACATTGCAAGCTTCCATCATTGCTGCTGAAGGAATTGGCGCGGGAAGTCTCATTACAGCTTTGACCATAGCTGGACAAACTCCGGTTAAAGCCGGAATTGGAGCAGTTATTGGAGGAGCTACGGCAGCTGGTGCTATTACTGGTGCGGTCACCGGTGGCACCGTGGGATCAAGCTTATCCGGAGCATTGCTTGGGGCTTCGGCATCCGCTGCAACTGCTGGAACTTCTCTTGGAATCACTCTTGGACCGATTGGCTTGCTTACTCTAGGTGCTGTATCTACGGATTTAACATTTGACTGTTGGAAGCCGATTTTACACGACAAATCGCGTGAACCTTCGCGTGGCATTCGGTTCAAAGATGTTCTCTCGGATCCAAGAGTGAAAGAGATCAACGTGCAAAACTATCCGGAAATCAGACTGAGGAATGTTTGGAATGAAAATTTTGTAATCACCTTTGTTCAATTACCTAATAGTGAAGTGGCTCTCCATGCTGAACCTATTTCTTAAATACTAATTGGTATTTGTATTTTTTTAAATTATACTTAAAAATAAAATTTGTATATTGAACATTTAACTTTGGGTGTTAAATTAAAATAATGGCATGAAAATAATTGTAATTGACTTGAGATATGACAATTGTCATAAATGTTATTGTCATTAATTGGCATGGCAATTGTAATATTGTCATTTATCACACCACATTGGGACGGATGAGTATCACATGAGTTGAGAAGTAGTAGTACTGGTGAGATGGAGAGAGAGAGAGAGAGAGAGAGAGAGAGAAGTGAGGAAAGAAGAGAGGGAGAGAGAGATTAACTGTAACCCAACTATAACCAGACTTTTTTCTCGTGAAATGTAGATTGCATTTTGGGTGCCAATGTTGCGTGTGATTTGTTGAGTGAGAGTTAGATAGAAAGAGGGAGAATTTTGTGTGGGATATGAGAGGGAGAGAGAGAGTAAGGGAGAGTGAGTGAAAGTGGGAGGGAGAGAAAGAGTGAGTGAGTGAGTTAAAGTGAGAGTTAGAGAGCGCAATGAAGATAAACCAAAACAACTCGCATCATCACATCAATGTGTGTTTACAAATCTGACACATTTTCTCGTGAATCCAATTTCTTGTTTTTGGAGTTACCGATAATTCATTCTTTTTCTTAAGAATTCGGCATCTCAACATAGAGTCATATATAAATAAAATATAAAAAAGATGCAAGCAAAGCATTTAAGTATCGATCAAAGCATTGATCAAGCTACTTAGCTTTCACTTTGGTAATATCTTTAAAAATTGTGGTAAGTTTTTTAAAACTGTATGCAGAAGCATCTCTTGCATCTCTCACTCTCACTCTCTTTCACTATATCTCACTCTCACTTACCCTCTCTTTCTCTCTCTCTCTCTTTCTTTCTCATTTTCTCTCTCTCTCTCACTTAATTTTTCTCATTCTCTCTCTCTTTCTCACTCTCTTACTCACTCTCTCTCCCACTCACTTTTTCACTCTCTCTCTCACTATATCTCACTTACTCTCTCTCTCTCACTATATCTCACTCACTCTCTCTCTCTCTCTCTCTCTCTCTCTCTCTTACTCACTCTCTCTCCCACTCACTTTTTCACTCTCTCTAACTATATCTCTCTTTTTCTCATTCTCTCACTCTTTCTTTCTTTCTTTCTTTCTTTCTTTCTTTCTTTCTCTCTCTCTCCCTCTCTCTCCCTCTCTCTCTCTCTCTCTCTCTCTGCTAATCTGTATAATTATTTTCTAGATTTTAAAGCCATTTCAAGAATGGTTGCAGGAACAGCTATAGCAGTGACTGCAATTGTTGCAACCGGTGGTGCTGCAGCCCCAGGCATAGCCGCAGTGGCAGCTGAAGGCATTACTGCGGGCACCGCAGCTGCAGGGGCCGCTGCCAGTGGGGCAGTAGGTGCCGGTGCAGCCGTTGGTGCTGGTGTTTCCGGTGCTGCTGCTGCAGGTAAAAAGTGGTTAAAATTTTATCCCAAAATACCTTAAAGACTGATGGCAATGAATACGCTTTTAGCCTAAATTTTGGTTGGAAAAATTCTAAAATATTTTTTATGTCATTCAAAAGTTTAGAATATATAGAATCGAATATGAAAATTTAAAATCTGTCAAATTTTGCTAACTGTCCCCAATTTGAATCTTCAAAGTTGCGTTTTATATCAAAACAATATTTTAGAAAACGAATTCTAATTCAATTAATTTTTTTGTTGGAAAATCTACATTGTTTTTAGTGTTTTAAAATTATTTTTAACCAAAACTTTAGAATTAAATTCCGGACAATTAAGAAAATTTGACCACTCCCAAAATTTTATACGAGATTCTACATATTCTAAACTTTCGAATGACATCAAGAATTTTGGTAGAATTTCTTCTACCAAAATTTAAGCTAAACTTGGCATCTTTCTTTGAGACAGGGAAAATATTTGGCAGTTTTCACATTTTTATATTCGATTCAACATATTCTGAATTTTTGAATGACATAAAAAATATATAATAATTCTTCTTATAAAAATTTTGGCTTAAAAACGTGTTTATTTGGCATCAGTCTTTCACCTTGATTTCAATCTGTTATATATACCAACAGGTGTCATCACAAGTGCTGCTGCAGGTGGTTCGGTGGCTTCCGGTGCAGTAGTAGCCGCATCCTCAGCTGCCGGAACCGCCGGTTGTACACTCGGTGGTGCCGGTCTGTTTGGCACCGGCATCGCCCTTGGTCCGGTCGGATGGATTTGCTTGGGCGCCAATTTCACGGATCTCACGTTTGACTGTTGGAAGCCACTTCTACACGACAAATCTCTTGAACCGTCTAATGGAATGCTATTGCAAGATGTTTTGTTTGATTCGAGAATCAAAGAGATTCGCGTCACCAACAACTCTAATCCGAAATTTCCTGAATTTATTTTGCGTAACATCTGGAATGAAGAATTTTACATCTCCTATGTTGGCTTACCTGATGGCATCGTGGCTGCACATGCCGTTCCTGTGTTTTAGGTACTGAGGTGAGAATAAAACATAAATGAGCAATTCACATAGAACGTTACTAATGTATTTTACTCATAGACTTGGTTGTTGGCTTCAGTTTGATCTTTGCCTAGCCACGCCTTTTGTACTAGAAATATTTAAATTGTCACATAGTTTGTGAATTTCTTATTTATGTTTTATTCACAACTCTGTTTTGGTACCTTGATTGTGATTTAAGTATTTATATATAATTTTGTTTTTAAAAAATTGTTATAACAATGCCGTTCTTTTGTTCCTATTTTTAATTTTTCTGTGTAATAATTAATTTGCAACAATATTAACAAAATAAATTTTTGTTACAAACATTTACTTTTAAAAAAGTTAAAATACAATTTTTTAACTGATAAACAATTGAGTTTAATAGCAATTTTTATTCATTGAAACATTTCCACGTTGACTGTTCCGGTTTGTTTCCATTACAGCAAACTGCCAACTCTTTTGCATAGTACAGGATGTTGGTGAAAACTACAAAGGAACTTCCTTTATTAGTTTCTTCTGGAATCCTAGTAGATATTAGTAGTATAAAATAAATTATTTATTATATATTATTACAACGAAAACATACCAAGAAGTGATGCCAAGCAAATATGTTCGTCCATTATATTTTGCTTGCAAGAGAGCTCCGTTATCAAAGTCACAACTGCTCTATATAAAGGATTAATAAACTACACTGTTAAAAATACTGTCTGGTTAATCCCAAGATTAAGCACATTTTTGATTATAACTCGACAAGTATTTGTAATAAACTTTCAATTCTAAAATGTAAGTTTATAAGCAGACATTTTGAAAAATCAACGCTTATAAGCTGATTTTTTTTAATTGTAAGGTTATAAACCAATTTTTTTTAACTTGTCACCTTAAAATCTGGTATTTTAGAAATTGAAAGGTTATTAACTCGAAACATGCTCAATTTCATGTTATAACCAAACAGTATTTTTAACAGTTTAATATTAGCTTTAATAATGTAATCAACTTACCATGGAATGTGAAGCACAATGAATATCTGAGTAGATAGGAAAAAATGGTTTGTAACTTTTAAATAACCCAAAAGTTTAGAGATACCGTCACTTAGAGGTCGATTCATCTCTGCCAAAGCCGTTCTACACTGTTGATCCGAGATTTCTCCCGAAACCACTAAATAAATCAACCACTGGAAACGATTAAAGGTGGTAAGAAAGCTGTGGTGAACATTATCGAGAACTCCGGGAAAATCGGTACAAATTGGACGAACCAATGGATCTTCGGGCTCAGTGTTGGTAAAGTTGAGTGCTTCGTCAAGTTTGAGCACTGCAATGTTATGCTCGGCTGTTGTGACATTCCACTTTGAATGAAGGCAGATTCCTATCACGGGAATTCGATATCCATCGTGTGCATATCTGCTGCCAACTGCCACGTATAGATTAGATATGCTTATCCGGCTTGATTCATCATTGACACTGAAAATCAACAAATAATAAATAACGCATATTGTTTGGTTATAACTCGACAAGTCTTTGTCATATACTTTCAATTTAAACAATGTAAGTTTATAAGCAAACATTTTAAAAAATCAACACTTATAATCTGAATTTTTTAAAATCGTGGAGTTATAAGCTAACTTTTCTTAAATTGTTCCCTTAAAAGCTTTTTATTTTTGAAATTGTAAGGTTATAACCAGACAGTATTTTTAACAGTGCAAAAAACACTTTATGAAATCCACTAAAGAAACTCGGTCTAGAGAGACCAATCAAGATTCTATTTTGAGAATTATTAAGCATATATACATTGGCTTGAAAGTGTGACATATCATCTATATGCTTTCAATAGAACTAACCCTTAATGTCACACTTTTCCGCCAATCTCTGATAATTTAAAATTCAGTCAACTAAAATAGTTCTCTTAATTTCTACTTATATATAATGCATACAGAGATGAGAATAAAACATAAAAGAGATATTCACAAACTACGTGACAATTTAACAAGTTCTAGTACAAAAGACGTGGCTAGGCAAAGAGCAAACCAAAGCCAGCAGTCAATTCTATAAGTAAAATACATTAGTCATGTTCTTTGTGAATTACTCATTTATGTTTTATTCGCTACTCTAAATGCTTATTGTGACGAGGAAAAAAATTACAGAAACACTAATAAGCGCATGCGCATACTGTACACTTAGAGAAACAGTGTGTAGCGCTTTTTTCTTCAAATTTTCTACATTATCGAAACTATTGAATTGTCTCTTACTATCATTGATACCATTGAGTTATTCATAACTATTTTCAGTAACATTAGTAACTAATTTTTATACAAAATTACAATCTCACAAGACAAAAGCTAATCTGAATATATAAACTAAATAATCTGAAAGCTTATCTGTAACTTTGAATCCCAAAACCCCCAATTACAAAAAATCAACACAAAAAGCCGAGGTGACGACATAGTCTGGACCAATCACTGCGCCACTGCAAAGATGAATGGAACTATTTTGCGTTGCATTGTAGTACTGAACTGAGATGTGCCAAGGTAACATCCAATTGGGATATAGAATTTTGGTTGATAATTGATCTGTGGGAATTAGTTGATTTGATTTGACTGGAGGAGTTTCAGGTCCTGGGTTCACAGGAATTCCACACTTTGATACATCTGTTTAAAGAAAGAGAGAAAGAAAGAGAGAGAGAGAGAGAGAGAGAGAGAGAGAAAGGGAGAAAAGAGAGAGGGAGCGGAAGAGAGAGAGAGAAAAGAGAGGGAGAGAGGGGGAGAGAAAGGAAGAGAGGGACAGAGAGAGGGACAGAGAGGAAAAGAGAGAGAGAGAGAGGGAGAGAGAGGGGGAGAAAAAGGGAGAAAAAGGGAGAAAGAGAGGGACAGAGAGAGGGAGAGAGGGAAGAGAGATAGGGAGAGAGAGAGGGAGAGGAAGAGAGAGAATCCAAATGTCACAATTTAATGTTCTCAATTTATTAAAACCGTATATAACCTTTAATTCTCGGGGAGTTCACTTGCAAGAGAGAAGATTCAAAACTGTTAAAGATTATTGTTAATAAAAACAAAGCAATTGTATTTTGCATCATTTTTTCTTTTAATCATTCAAAAAAATAAGACGTAATACTACGTTTTGATTGTTGTTGCTGTCAGTAAAGTCTGTCAATATAGAGAAAATCAGAGAGAGAGAGAGAGAGAGAGAGAGAGAGAGAGAGGGAGGGAGAGAAAGAGGGAGAGAGAGAGAGAGAAAGAGAGAGATTTAATATCTCCAAGGTTTCCAAGAATCTTATCACAAATATTATTCTCACAAACATTGGCAATTAGAGTAATAAAACTAGTAAATAATTCCAAGCTCAAGGTTTTTTCACTCTTGCATAAGAGAGAGAGAGAGAGAGAGAGAGAGAGAGAAAGAGAGAGAAAGAGAGAGAAAGA
>DVQH01001696.1:0-11879 GCA_018231625.1 Papilio phestus | reverse complement strand
AGAGAGAGAGAGAGAGAGAGAGAGAGAGAGAGAGAGAGAGAGAGAGAGAAAGCAAAACCAGTCCGAAAAAAAAGTTGAACCTTACAGGAACTGACCGGCAGAACTCCCTTTGATGTTGCAGCTTCTGGTGCTAGTGGTTGAGATGTTAATGATGCGGGAGAACTACAGAGAGGTCTAAGTAATCATCACAGAAACGAATAAGTTCTGCCGAGCTAATGAAAGAGTGACTCTTGTGGAGCACACCCGGTAAGCGAACTGACTAGTTGTCTTTCTCTCTTCTCTTCTCCTCTCTCTCGCTCGCGGTGTTCTCTGTTCTCTATCGTGACTGGAGTCTCGAAGTAGTCTAGTCTGGCGCGCGAGTCAGTCAGTGAGCGGTAGGTGGTGCAACAGGTAGTCTGCACGCGCGCGCAACACACCTGACCAAGCGCGGTCATTGACAACAACAACAACAACAATTGATAACAACACACATGGTGCCGAAGATGACAAGCCAGAATGACAAGTCTCCATATGTGCCCAGTGAACCGAGGCGGACACTTCCGAACTGAACCAAGTTCAAGCTCAGTTGCGTCTGATTCCTTTGCAAATCAACCAACAACTCATAACTCCTACTTCCCCAGAAGCCAATGAACTTTTGTTGAAATATGACAAGAATTCCCTAATTCCGTTCCTTCAACTCTACTATTTACCTAAAAGGATTTTCCAAATTTTTCCTGCAAATATTGTCGATTATCAGATCAACTCATTTTGTTGTCCATAGAAGGGGGATCCTTGTTTGCAATTCAGCTTTTCTCGCAAGTGTTTGAACTCACTCATATTTTGATAAATCTTTTTCTTCAAATTATCTCAATTGTTCTATTCTCCTCGATAAACATCAATTTTGGTTGTTGTTTTTAGCTGATTTTATGTTATCATTGTTCACTCTGCTGGTGCTTATCACTGATTTGTGCTATCGCCATCATCTTTTAGGGCATCACTATCACCTTCACTAGTTTGCCCAACATCAACTCGACTGACCAACTCTCCTACTCACACCAATCAGCTATTTTCGGTCTCTTCACTTGCTCGCGATTCCACACGATCCTCGAGTGAGAGGTCTAATTCAGCTAATCAAGATCGACCACCTCGCGCATCTCACAGACCGATCCTCTCTCCTCCCGATAGAGTTGAAATCGTCGAAAGCACCCCATCAAACCACTCTTGAGTCTCGATTGTTGGCACAATAGCGAAAGTGTAATATTTGTTCCTTTCTTTTTGAGCATCACAACTACACGTCGCATCACCAACACATCATCACAAATGACGATGATATCCATGAGCACACCATTCATTTGAACATCAACGTAGCATCTCCTTCATTATTATCATAGTAGTCATCGTCAAATCTTCCTTTCTCTTTTGAGGTGAAAGACAAAAGCAATGGGCAACATAGTGCCGTATTCAGCATCACCTTGTTTCCGCTGTCATTGCTTTACGGCAAACGAGCCTAGATGCTACCGGTGAGTGCTTCATTCTTTCTTTACCTTCTTGTTGTACAAAGACACCAAAATCGCCACCACCACACCCCACGCCATACATATCTAAATCAGGACATATTCAAAAACACAAAGCAATGCACAGGTTTTAAAAGAGCCAAAGGAAACCAAATAATGACATTCATAACAGATGAGCTTCCAAGATGCAAAACTATATAGATGATAGCTTTCAAATCTACACTTTTCTGTTATTATCAGAAAAAATTGCCTTTGATTGCCCCAACTAGCAGTAAAATAAGTTTAATCGTCAAATCATTTTTTTAAAAATCAAATGACATGTGCCACAACCAAATAGTACAATATTATTACCCAAAAATGTGAAATCACTGTTCATTTATGATAAATAATATAAATTTTATAACTGTTTGTAATTGACATTGAATTGACGTCTCGACTATGAACTCTTTAGCAGTACCTCTAAAATAAGTTTTCAGCATGCAAAAAACTATTTAAAACTGTTATAACTTGTTCGTTTTTGCAAGGTTTTCTAGCCACCACTAACACAGGGATTCCTCCCACTACTTAAATTCTATTCAAAACAAGAACATGACAACTGACAATTGACCGAAACCTTGACAAAACATCAAGGATTTGGTAAAAGAGTTAGGGGCGATAATTTGATAGTCCCTCGATTGGTTGAGCACTTGAGGGCAAAACTTAACTAGAGTCTATTTTGTCGTACGGTCTACATTGGCTCTGTTCTCTTTTCACTCGATGTGTATGTATTTGGCCTCAACTCGAACACCTCTAATTTTCGACTTGGCTTCTCCCCTTTTGGTCTCAATAGTCTGACCTGTAGGTGTGACCTGTGTGTGTTTGTATGTACTTACAACTGGAGTGTAGAGTATACGATTAGTAATGCAAATCAAGCCGGCTCGGGTTGTCGATCATCATCATTACCGGTGGCGGTGGTTGTTTGGGCCGCAGCCATAGGTTTTGCTTCACCGAACACCTAAGTTGCTCACATTTCCAACTCTAAAGTGAACGCTTATCTAAAAACACTTGTCGCCACTTAACAAGTAAATGACGTGAATTCGATAGATTCCTATCAACTACAAGTATAATACAACTTTTAAAACAAATGCTTTAAAGTATAGCTCTAAACTTAACCAGCATTTTTTCGGGAATTTTCTCATACAATAGTTTGTGTTGCGACCAATTTCAAGAACAGTAACACAAATCAATGTATGAGAAAGTTCTTGAATAAAAATGTTGGTTAAGTTTAGAGCCATATTTAAAGTAAGGATCGCAGAAAAAGCCAACCCTGTGTATTTACATAAGAAGTTTTTTTTTGCTAAAAAGCAATATCAACGTAACGTTTTTCCAGAAATTTTCTTTTAAAGTAGGCTTTTCCTGCGCTCCCTATTTAAAGCGCTTTATAAAGGTCGAATTCTAATATGTTTTGTAGTAATTTAGTTTTTTCGAGCCTATTCGTAGACCATCCCAATTGTTCTTCGACTTTGTATATCTTTTAATTTGATCAAATTTCAATTGTTGAATGAAGTACTGAAAATTTAGTCATAAAATGAAAGGGAGTGAACATACTAACACGTAGGCACATAACATGTTAATCCACATGTCACAAGCTGACACTTGAAAGCTTTTGTATTAAGTATCATTGAAAGATAAGAGAGAAAAGTTGAGCGAGATAGTGATTGATTGAGCAATTGAAGGTGGAGCGTGTGTCCACGTGATTGCAGGATTTTCACTTCTGGAACACACATGCCCTTTCAATCTCTTGACGATAGAGCATACGCTTCGATTCGATCCGCCACAAGTTTAGTTCCAATTGGCACCTGACAAAGTAACAACAATGCAACTTTGCGAAAAATTCGAACACACTGTATTGTTTGGAATGGTTAACATACAATGGAGCTTAACGTTTTTTAAAGATTTTCTTATAGAATAAATATGGCAAATTAATTACTTCTCATAAAATATTTAAATTTGTTATTTTTGGATGTGATTTATGAAATTTGGAATGTGCCGTTGCACCGAGGATATTTACCTAATTAGTGACCCGAATTTCTGATCGTCTCAAACTGTGTCAATGCTATCGTGGACATTACCAAAACGGATAATGACATTCACGATGGGGTGCAGTGAAAGAGAGATGTCACCTGTTGCGACAAGACCTAAAACTTGCGACCTGGAAGCTTTAATATATCTGGTTCATCTGGTAGTTTGATTATACTTGTAAATGTTATGACTATGCACCACCAAGTTATCGATGCATAACTGAACAGTTTCACACAAACACACACACACTGATCCAGCAGCACGGGTATCATAGCTATGTTAATCGGATTGTCGGGCGACATTTGCATTTCAAACAACACTATGATGCTATTTTGAGACAAATAAAGTGCACACAAAGCTACTATACATTTGAATTTTAATGAATCAATCTAATTTTACTGTAAAATAAAAAGAGGTTGAAACATTATATATAATTTTGAATCCATCAACAATTTATCTAAAATTTAGAACACTATGTTTGAAAATACAATAAATTAGTACGATCTTCAAGTATTTAAATTTTTACTTCTCACTCTCCCTCTGTTTTGTTATAAAATCAACTAGGTCACAAATGCAGTTTTTAAATTTTGATTTACGATTCTTAAGTGTTCTAAGAACTTTACGAAATTTTCCCATCTTAAGAATTCTTGTGTTGGTGATTAATTATAGCAATTAGGAAAGTAGCATAATAAAAAGAGAAACTTGATGAAAACGCTTAGTGCCACTGACAGGATGTTACTTGAAGACGCGAGTCATTTGCATATCTCAGAAATGGAAGCGAGACAAGTTGGCCTCGCGATCGATCGATGTCAGCACGGATGACGTTCTCCTGCCACCGAACTGTTGGCTCACTCAATGGCGAACCAGTTTAATTGCATGCTCAAATTAGGTTAGAGAGAGAGAGAGAGAGAACTGCATGCAAAGGCCACACTCTGTTGCATGTCTATCCGTAGTTCCGATGAAGTTGATGTGGCCGAGAGCGATGCTCGCATTCCAGCCAAACCAGACAGTGAACGTAACGATAATAATGGTGATACACTTGAACTTGCCGTTCGATGTCATAAAGTGACATAGCCAATGTATTTTTTTTAAAATTTAATTGTCAATTTTGTAAAGTAGAGCTTTCATAAACTCAGTATCTTTGCCCAAATTTTAGACTAAAACTCTTGATCTAGAAAAGATTAATTAGATTAAACTTATATAAATTCTTAATTGCTCGTGCTCAATAGTGTTGGTATTCAAAAGCTAGTTAAACTTTGCCTTCGAATCAGTTTGAATTGAGGTTTAGACTAAGAGATGACAAACACCAATGTGGTGTGTCAAGTTGGTTTGCTGGGTGATAGTCTCGCTCGGTGGCATCTCTCTCTCTCTCTCTCTCTCTCTCTCTCTCTCTCTCACTATCGATTAGCACAGCAGATCGAGATCAGTGAAGCGAACCACAAATCACCCGTGACCTTCATCAGCATTATCATTTGAACTCGAGTAGCTTTTAATTTTGGTTGGCTTCTCTTGGTTTTTTTGTTTAAGAAGAAACAAAAAGTACAAACCACTGATTTGGCAAGGAGTATTTGGTGGCAAAGGTGAAATAAGCCGGTAGAGAGAAAACAACAATTAGTAGTACTTTAAAATGAAACTTCAAGTATATTGAGGCTAATCGGTCTTTGGTCTATTCCTAGCTTCGACAACAATTGGAACTAGTTCAAACAGATTTTGCATACAAAATTGTCGTTGAATAAAACTCGTGATTTATGACTTAGCGAATTGAGGCAAATGATTTGAATATATCACTATGGTGTCTTTGGCTGAGACCAAATGGCACAGTGTCACGGTTGTTCACTCTGCATTCGGTGACAATGAAGAAGATCATCGCGTGGCACGTGCTCGTGATTTAGTCTTTTTTCGTAGTTTCGCTTCGCTTGCTTGTGATTCATATGTCTCCGCCCATCTTCTTGCCAACGGTGACATTGGAACGCGAAGACCTCTGGTCAGCAACATATCTTGCGTCCTCTCTTCGGGTAATTAGCAGAGAAACACCACGGGCATACTAAACACACACGCACACAGTGGCGACAAGCACAGATCATAGCGTTTCGAAGTATATTCGCGCAATATTCGCATACAACACAACACAATACTGCATTGTGTGCCACACGATAGTCATCTCCATCATTGAATTCTAATCAGACGAATGCGAAGAAGTGATTCCCTTGGTGTCTATTGTCTCGTTCACCCACACCTGTCGTGTTGAAGCTGTGTCTATTAGGTCTCTAAACAATATCGGTGAAGTATCAAACACTCATTAATCACGCATAAACATATATCGTGTCGCTATGTGTAGTGTATTGTGTGATGATCATATTGATACTGATTTCACCTCCTTAATAAACCTTAATTATGATGGCGGCACGCACTTTGATGGCCATTCATATTTTTTTATTGATTTATTTTTCTTCCGATAAAGATGCTAATTTAAGAATGATGAGAAAAAGTGCATGCTTTAATGTTACAATTGTTGCGTTGGCAACTTATGCAACAAGTTGCACAAGATTTAATTTAGTGTGAAAGGATAGGGATAGAAGTTGAGAGAAAGTTAAATAAAAGTATTATTAGTCCCTTTATAATAGAAAGCATTACTGTAATGAAATGCAAGATTAGCTTTTCTTATATATTTTCTTCTGTATTGAACGCAACTTGTTCACTGTTTGGGCATGATTTATCACCACTCCGAATTGGAACCGATAGAAGGTACAATTCTTCTTTCCAGGTCATGCCAGGTTCTCCCATAATCTATCTTCTGTCTCTCGCTCGTAAGGTGTAGTCAATTCAAACTGAACTCTACTGCTCACGAGAGTTGAGATTGATCGTCAACCTTTCCGGCACACGAGGTGTCTCTCTCAGAAACACAAGTAATAGATGAAGAGAAAATGAGAGATTTCTCTCTTAATCTCTCTGTTTCCAGTCCTAAGTCTGATTGATGGCTTATGTTGTCAACAACAAAATATATCAACCACACCATTAGATCTAGATCTACATTACACTCGCACAATAATGTTTTCAAAAGGTTGGGGTGTTTAGCATGTATTTCCATAGCATATATTTGTCGAGGTTCAATATATCCCCATTGAAGACAAGACAGAATCACGTGAGCTCAAGTCAGTGCCATTCAGACTTGCCGGAACTGTTTCACTATCCCTCAACGTGTGTGGCAAGTACGCGTCAATCAGAACACAATGAGTATGTTGCATCATAATCCAATTTTTGGGGACCAACTTGCTACATCCCCTTCTTTCTCTCTCTCTCTCTCTCTTTCTCCCTCGCCCACCGCGGTTTCTGTCGAGAATGACTGTGTGGGCTACGGCTCTTTTAGGTAAATGGCAAAAGTCGGTGCTCGATTGTATTCGAATTTTCTAATTGTCTTCATTGTTCATCATCTTTCACGGTAGCATCCTCCTTCGGCGTTGGTTAGGTTCCAATTCGAACGCTCACAAACTGATTGTTTAGCACACATCCGTCGCGACACCTTATATTTCTCATTCTTCTCGAAGGCTGCTCGGTAGGCTTTGCAACGAGTAGATTGGAGACAGGTGACATTGGTGCCTATTTCCAATTCGATGTGCCATTTCGGTACTATTTTAGTCACCATCACTACCATCAAAGAAGTATAAATCATTTCGTAGAGAGAACAGTGTGAAGTATGTGGACCATGAGCAACGTTTACCTCCACACTAGAGTGCCACATAAAGGTGACAAATGGCTTTGCAAGAACTCCATCGTTGGTGATCCTTCAGTGAAGGCAATTGAGAGTGAGAGAGGAACAAAAAGTCTAATTTGTTTGAAAGAGAATTAAGACCGGTTAGTGCTATAAGAGTGATGTTAGCCACCCACAGGTTGCTATTTGTCTTCTCCCCCTTCGATTTGAACTAGTTTTCGATTTAGAAAGTTCACATCGTGGTCACGTGATACTAATCCATACCTTTCTTTCGTTTGGTTGGTCTCCATCACTGACACTTCCTGTTCTGCCCTTAACCCTCCGTGGCATTAATTAACAATTCGAGGCACACACACACACACCTGAAGAGAGCGTCCATTGTCTCATTCTTCTTCAGGCATTCTCGCGCCACTACATTTGATGACCACACTGACCTCTATATATTACTATATCACGAAACCTACCCCTATCATCATTATTCTACAAACGCCTTTGAACTCGAGTCAGCTTCAGGAGAAATAGAATCAGCATTCAAAGCTCAGATGGTGATTCCCTCCAATCACCTTCTCTATCACTGCAGTTGTCTTCATTCTCATTGTGGCACCAACTCTCTCCCTCTCTCCTTTCTCTCACTAACTCTCACAGGACTTCCATTTAAGGAACATGTTTTGTTTTCCTGCTATCTCTTCACTTCTTGGAAACACTGGATTCAAGTGGGCGACAGCAGACAGAGACAGGGGGACGACCAGTGTTTTTGCCCATCGTTACAGTTAACTTCGCGCTAGTCGCCAAAGATTGAAAGCTATTTAGCAACGAGAGTTATGATGATGATGATTGTATAATATAATTTTATAGCATACAAATCTTCACTCATCTAGCTCATCTCCGACATCTTACTTTTTCTAAATTGAGAAAAACTCGAGTTTTAAAAGCGGAAAAGCACGCTCACTTTTGTGTTGGGACGACAGCTGTTGTGCGCGTTGGGTTGACAAATCATCAACTCTTGTGCCACTTGAATGAGTAGTGAAGAGGATGAAGAAAAAATTTTTCAACTTGACAACTGATTCCGGTAGGATGATAGTATGGAGAGTTTTGGCGATTCATGGAAAAACATAAAAAAGTTCACGTTTTCCAAGCAAAACGAAGCTTGTTAGTTTCGATTGGTCTCTTTCAAGCTATGCAAAGTTGCTAATGTTTCAATTTTTCACTCCACAATTGGTTAATCAAATCTAGTTCAGTGTCAGTTGAGATATTAGAGTTTAGTCTATATAGTAGAAAATATATTTTATTAATCAATCTACATAACAGTGTGATGGGTAGACAGCGAGGAGTACGCATGCGCAGTGCTTCAATGCTGGTTGTGTTCAATGCAGAGTGTGTGCGCATACGCTCTTATTGACACGTGAAGCGTTGCGTGAGTAGCACACATCTCTGCCATGGCGTCTCGCATGTCTCCTCTTCCCATCGTGTCTCTGGCTTTTAGTGTGCAACATGGCGCCAATCTTTACTCGTGACCTTTGTTAACAACTACCAACACCAACCGTCTCTCTCTCTCTCTCTCACTTTGACCAGCGTATTGAACGTCTCTTTGAATTTTCATCAAGCTTGAAATCAATCGAGAGCCACACCAATAAACCAATAAAACACAGCTTCGCACACATATACATACTTTTTTGTTACCTCGATTTTCACAACTTGCAATCAATGTGCTCGTTTTTTGTACATCAAAAACAACAGATAAGCAAAAGTTCCTGTTTTGTGAGTTTGATCTGAAGATTTTTTCTTTTAATTTTCAAAGAACTTTTTCGTGTCGGCAATTTTCACACAAAAATTGTCATCTGTCTCACAATAGTCTCTTGCATAAAATCAACAACTGTAATCATGTGCAAACTGTGCGATTCTCTCACTTATTTTCAAATCCGAGTTTGATTACAGTGTACAACCCTTCTTTTTATTATTATTCTCGTAACTTCATTTGATATGTGAATCTTATTTATGTTTCTATATGGTTGTCGCCAGTTTCAAACGTTATCACCCGTATAAATTCGAAACGGTTCACGTTTTTTACATAAACCTGTCATCTTTTCTTTTCTTTCTATTTTTAAAATTATATCGATGCATCTGTTCAAATATTGCAGGTATGTTTGATCGAAGCGAAAGTTTTTTGAGACGATTTTCCTCTTTTCACCACTGGTTTGGACAACAATAGGTCGATAAATCATCATGATCTAGATCTATTCACGTTCTATTCACTTTCTTTTCTCCTCAAGAAAACTCATAAGTCACTATATCTTGCATTTTTCACTAACTCACTCTCTTCAAAACAACGACAATCTCTCGGATTGTTCTTCCCGCTTTTTTACAACTCTCCATATATGAGTGTGTATATTTATCTTTTTCACTCTTTTTTCACGTTTTTCAAATCGGAAGTACACAATGATGATTGATGCAACACATTCGCCAAAAAAGATAGCTTGAAGATGATCAGTTGTTTTTTACTGTTTGCCAGAGACTGTTGATCTAGCGTGTTTTTGAAAATGATTCGTATTAATATATACTTATATAAGAGTGATTTCACTGGTGCTATTATACACACTTTACACTGGCATCACAAGAAAAAAACCAACCGTAAACTTTACGGTTAAGAAAGTTAATTTGTTATAGAAGAATTTTCTTAATACATTGAGTTGGATTTTCTTGTGATCACTACTTTATTTTACACTTTAGTTATCAGACTTGAACTGACCAGTTTAGTTTGAATTAATATTTCAAACTATTCAATTTGGATTTTCTTCCATTAAAATCCGAGACCGTTGCATTTACACGAAAGTTCAATATGACCTCATATTTGTTTATCAACTGCTTATTTTTATATTATTTTCGTTATGTACAATTTACTTTGCCTCTCTTTTTTCCTCTTTGATGGCAGTTTGTTCAGTTGAGCCACTTCTTTTCATTCCAACCGCGTGTCTGATTAGTAACTCGAAGCTAAGCTAACATAGAGTTTCCTGTGGATTGTTGTGGTTAACTAGCATAAATGCTCGATAGTGTTACATCAACGCCCTTAGCTGCGTACGAGCAGTGACATGGAGAGATTAGCTCACCACTGTATGTCAATGCCATCACCTCAGTGATCTCGTTTGCTTCATTCTACACTTTGATCTTCTTTCTCTCTTGTGTCCTCATTGGATTAAGCTACATCAATGCACTGGGGAGTGCTCATTACCATAGATGATTCATCACACAAATTGAATCACATCCACCTATACTTCTTATCAACTTTGAGGTTCTAACTTTTTATTGCATAACCATTGTGACGGTTTTTATCTTTGAAACATTCTTGACATTTTCTTGAGGTGCGTTAGAAATGGAATTTGTTTTACTGTGGAATGGGTTGCATAATTTATCACTTATGGAACATTTACATGTCACGACAAATCGTATATATTTTTTTCTTAAATATATATACAGTTATTTTCCAAAAATATGTTTTGGATTACAATATATCTGTTAGAGTATGTTTTTGATTAAACCGATAAGCGGTAACCTGAATTTGTGTATTAATAACCTGAACCTGGAGCTTTGCATTGCACTGGCGTCGTCTGGTCTGTTCCCCAGACATCTAATCGGACATAGGAAGTAACCATTGTCGTTAGGTTGCACTTTACCACCTTAGTTTTACTGTGACCATTGTAAAGTCACTACTACTCGCCTACATCACTGCTCAAACACACGCCTCTTTTAGGTCTGTGGTCTTGTGGTCTGTTTAAAAAAATTAAGTATCTAACTATCATTACTGATTTTATTTTTCAATTAATGTTTTCATCTGATTACCATTTTAAAGAATTCAATATACATCAAATCATGTATCGAGATTAGTTTTAACAACATAAAATCTTTATGAGTTACTCAATATAGACATTCTTAATTAATTAAAGATGCACCTCACTGTTATTCCTAGGCAACCTGGGCACACTGAGATGTTGATAGTGTGACAAAGCTCAGCCGGACTTTGTCGGGTGGCCAAAATTTTGATGTGGTTTTACTTAACAAATTACGATGAGACTGAGTATAAAATTTTCCCCCAAGAGGTACCGAGAGGATCTATTAAACCTTATTGTAGTGAAGTAGAAGTAGTGGGTGAACACTGATATTGGGTAATTTACCTCATTGCTGTTTGCCTGCCAAGTACGGTTGTGATGGTGATGGTCAAATGATTCGGAATTTTTACCTCCACACATCACTTTTTACTACAGGTTGTGTTCATAACAGGTGCTAAAAAATTGTGTACTACTAGGTGCGCGTACACCTGTCAGTGACATGCTGTCACTGGACACTCAGTGCCCATTAATCAGAGTTATTGAGCATGCGCCAGAAGCGAGTAATATCTAGAGATTTCACTTTAGAATGTGCACCAAAGTATTATTCCTTTCACCGAGTTACCAACGTCATAGCGAAAAGTGGATTCAGTTTTCCCTTTTCGTTTTTTGCTCACTACTAAGGTCAAACACGTTCGTCTGCTGCTGCTACCATCGATAGGTGGGAAATTTTTACCACCTTTTCGCGGTCGATCTCTTCAACTGATGATGATGCTCAAAGATGGTGGTAGTTTTTAT
>DVQH01001695.1:0-11880 GCA_018231625.1 Papilio phestus | reverse complement strand
AGGGAGAGAGAGAGAAAGAGAGAGAGAGAGAGAGAAAGAGAGAGAGAGAGAGAGATGGAGAGAGGGAGCGTGCTGGTGCATCGAGGCCGACCATTTGGCGCACCACTCTGGACCCACAAAGAGTATAAGCTCAAACTGAGGTTAATGTGTATATGTGTGTCATAAATGTCACATCGAACCACATATTCCTCTCTCTCTCTCTCTCTCTCTATGTTGTGTTCATTTTGGCGAGTTCAATCAACGTTGTGTGCCGAGAAACAGGAGACGAGCAATAATGATCAGTGCGCCAAAAGTGTGTCTATGTGTGTACCATAAATTATTACATCTGAACTCGATTTGTATGCTAATTGGCGGCATCAATGCGGCCCATAGAGCACATTACACCACACCACAAAAAGAAAGGTGATCGAGTGAGAAAAACCAACTAAAAAGTGTGCATTCACGTTCACACACACAAAGTGCTTTTCCCAAAATGTAATATACGAGAAGGAGAAATAAACACTTATATATTACAACAGACAAGTACGATTCTCAGAAGGGTGCCGAATACTCTCACGAGGTTCAAAAAATAATTAACTTGTGATGAAAGAGTGATGATAAGTCACAGACAAACCACACAAACCTTCGTAAGGAAGAGTGAGAAAGAGAGAAAAACCGAAGTAATAAAAGAAGAAGATTGAGCTTATTTCCACTTGTCAACGGTCGATTTGATATTTTACAGTCAAACAAAAAATGTTAATGAACATCCGTTGCTGTTTCTTCCTTAGTGTTGACATTGAGCACACACCAACACACCAAATGAAATAACGCGCACAAACTAAACTCAATTGAAAAAAAATAAGTACAGATTGAAAGCAAGTATGAAAGCTCTTTAATCATCATCATACAAAAGTAGATGCTGATGAAACCAGAGGGAAAGTATCTCTGTATATGTGTCTCTGTGGATGGAAACTTAGCAACTGGTGACGAGTGACATGTTAATTCTGTCGAACCGGTGCCGGCGAATATGAACCAAACAACATTATCGTGGTTTGCAGCAAGATGCGGCAACCAGTGCGTGAGAGAGAGAGAGAGAGAGAGAGATGAGTGAGTCACCTCGGCTCACTTTTCATTGACAACTCTCACTCACACATTGCGCGCAACCATTCATCACTCACATAAGCCAGAGAGCGACTTGTCTCGCACGCGCCCGGCGTGGATATCGCGCCAGAGAGAGAGAGAGAGAGAGAGCGGGAGAGAGAGAATCAAGAGAGTGAATGAGAGAGAGAGATAAAGAGAGAGAGAGAGAAGCAAGAGAGAGAGAGAGAGCGAGTCGAAAGCGTGCACGCGTCTTTTTCCACTCCTTCCTCCTGGCAAGCGAAAGAAGAGATGACAGGCAGCATTAGTCATCACTCGAGGGGTAGAGTTTTTTGATAGAGACTTTGGATAGCACAAGCAAAGCAAAGTGATTCTCCTTGTTCGATGCGACCATCACATTTTCGGGAGATTGGTTGGTTGGACAAGTCCACTCGATGGTGTGTTTCGAGTGACGACCACATACATAACAACACACAGCAAGGCCACATATCCGACATCACCAGATGCCGATCAATGCCGAGCCACCGTGCGAACGACCACTCGATAGGCATCACATTGCACTCTATACGAGAATGTTTGTGTGTGTATGTGTATGTGATTAATCTGGCGACTACTGGCCAACTTGATGATAGACTGCGTGGCCAATCCTTCAAATACGATAAATTGTCCAAATCGATTCGCGCGATCAAGATAATTGGCACTTGATGACGAGTGCCAGAGGCGCTAGGATGGCCACGGGTGAAGATGTGTCTTGATATCGAATATAGATAACAACACTAAAAAAACCTTACATTGTTCGCTTCTATTTTAGAAATTAACCGGAAAAAATGATACAATCATTTGACAATCAGTGATCTGCTCTTTTGTGTGTGTTTATATATATTCCTATTCATTCTTTTCCTCCACACACACACACACACACACATACACAAACACTTAATTAAACTTAACAAGCTAAATTTAAAAGATTTGTCCAAACAGAAGATTGCGAACCGAATAAAAATAGATCTTATATCCAAGCGAGTTTTAAATGTGATCCCAAACACATAACGGATAATTCTACCCGCAAGAAAGACAAAGACAAACATGAGAGACAGTTTGATTGAATGATGGTGATCAAATAAAACCGACACATACACGCGCAGATGGTTTAAATTACGCTTCCAGCGGTTGGGCTATAAAATTGATTGAGATGCAATGAAACCGGGCATTCGGTGGAAAAGTAAGAGATAGAGAGAGAGAGAGAGAACGAGGACGACGAATTGGGGGTCGAGTGGTTCAAGGAAGCCTACATAGTGTGTTTGTTGAGGTAGAGATAGCCACGAGGAAGCACAGAACTCCGGTGAGGCGCCCAAGCGAGGTGACGAGACCTGCTAGGCGAGCACCTGCTCGGCGCCGACCTGACCTCAAATGGCTCGCGCGTCGAGTCGCACCGAATATGCGCAGCACGAGTCGATCGAGGTTAATTAAAACCAAACCTGCCCGAAGAGTAGAGGCCACAATGGGTGGTACTGGCTCGCGACATGCTGCCAAAGGGATGTGCTCGTGTATCTCAGTGCCCAGTCGACAGTGACCAGAGAGAGAGAGAGAGAGAGAGAGAGAGAGAGAGAACTTAGCGGTATTCTCAGATCGGCATGCTATCATATGCCGGTTGGGTGCCGCCACCAGTGGCAATGAGCAATCGGAAGTCCGACTAGTGTGCGATTAGTGCTGCTCACTTATTGGCAGCAATGCCACCGATAGATTCCCCCCTCTTTGCAATATCAACATTCACACACAAATACACATAGTAGGGAAGACAAACCAACGATGTAAGGCGTCAACATTGTCACCCGTAATAGTTAATGAGCTCTCTCTCTCAGTGTTGACGCGAAATCGAGTCCAGTAATGGATACTCGGAAGAGGCAGTGCGAACAGGATCGTAAACTTATCCTAGCTGCACTTCTACTCCTTCGGGCAAGTCTAAACTACCATGCCGGTGGTCAGTGAGAACTCGGTGAAAAATTCGCCGGTCTCCGTTCATCGCTCCCGATTTGGTGTGAGTGTGTGTGTTTTGATGGCCTGGACAAGACTGGCAAGAAAGTGCATGCCTCGGAGTGGTGCGAGGCCCTAAACGTCACAATTCAATTGTTGCTGATTGAAGGCGAAACCCCTGACAAGCATCTTTCGGTGGAAGACCAAGAAGTGCGCTGCCATACTCCAATTGGCCTCAATTGAATCTCCTCGTGGCGAGTACATCGCCTGTGCAGAGGGGCAGGCTTGATGCCACTATGGTAGCATGTCGACGCCACTAGCCTCGTTAGGTAACTAAAGCAAATGACTTGGAACTGGAAAAAAATGTCAAGCACAGTGATCAGCCAGAAATGTAGATGTTGTCGTCGTGTAATGAAACCCATAACAGCCATCACCAGTGACGAGACCAATCAAACAGCGAGAGTAGCGCTACGGGATGAACAAATATTTACAAAATATATAAACCCAAAGAGCCGTTGGAATCGAGAGTTTTGTACTGTTGCAGACTAAACAGTGAAAGGCCAGTGGCAAACCACAGAGACTGTGTAGTGTGGTGGTTGAGAGTGCCACTCGTGGCGAATCGATCGCGTAGAGCACTAATCGGCGCAACGGCCCCTCAATCGGCACTCTACCATCACAGCTAGACAGACAACGACCACTTCTCACGCCGCAGATCAACAGATGGACAGTTCGGTCAGACGGATGCTCTAGCGCTCTAGCCTGGCAGAGTGAGTGTGGATCGAAACCACCCAATTCGTGACTGACGGACATCTCTCTCTGGTCACCACTTGGCCGACCACTGACATACTCGAGCACCCACACACACAAACACATACACACCACTCACTCGCACCACCACTGGCACCAATCTCGCGCTGATTGCGCTTTGAGTCGGACTACTGTCAGACAAGTCAAGACTTGTAAACCATTCAATCTTGTACCAGATTTTTCCCTCTACTTCTTCACCCGGTGATATGCAGCTCTGACAAGTCTCTTGTTGTTTATAAATGTAATAAGATCGAGTGATAACAAAAAACTAAGGGTCTGGGTGAGTGACAAGTGAGGCGTGGTACACCCTTGGCGAGCAGATAATGGCACCTCCAATGTGGCAAGTGCAATCAACACCAAAATCAAACAAAGTATTAAGAAATCTAATATATGACACCAGAGTAGTAGTAGGTGACAAGTAATAACCCTGCTGCTGTGTTTTGCATTGCCGAATGAACCAATGGGGAGAGTTGATATGCCATCTAGGAGCCATCAAGTTACAGCTGCATGTGGCGCCATGTTCACTGTCGTGAGCATGGAAGCAAGCAATGTGTTTGCACGATCAACTCGCCCCCTCTCCTCCCAATCCGCATCCCACGAAGCGAGCTCATTTTGGACAGCATCACCACCACCAGAACAGGTGAACTCTGCCAGGTAAATGGACTAAAATCTATCTCTATCTAAAGGGCTTTAATCGACGACGAGTAATGTACAGGCGCGCGTGTGTGGCGACCATGGGTGACGATCAGTCTTGATGGCGCCGCACATTACGACCAGAGGGCAATCGGTGTCTGATTGCACACCAAACACTGCGATAGGATAAACGGTTGCCGGTCTCAATCGAGCGAATCGAGGTACCAGACAGACAGAGACCGCCCAAGGAAAAGATCGCGTGGGATCGATCACCGGTCAGTGAAAAGGCGTCATTGTGCTTGGTAGAGGTGGAAAGCACCCTCAACTACTAAACAACCACTCACCAACTAGTAGCCAGTGTCACCTGAGTCTCGCCAGTAACAAAGGCAAAATTGCGAATGCAATTCACGCCACGTCAAGTTATCAAAAAAATGTAGACAGAGAGAAATGTGAATCGATCAAAGCCCATCATCACACGCAAATGTCAATGACCAGGTGTATTCTTCAACTTACCATGATTATAAATAAAATAAAGGTGTAATGAAAAGAATATTTGTAAGCTGCCTCAGCTGAGCTGAGAGATCGACTAGTTGCCGATGATTTCGAATTGGAAAACTCGATAGCTGGCTGAATCACATCGGTGGGACTGGATAGGTGCACTCCAATCTAGGTATGTGTGGCAAGGTGAGCATCGATGGGGGAAAGGAAGGCAAGGGTTGTCGGGTGGTGATGATGATGCTGATTGCGTTGAGTCACCGGGTGGCCAAGCTCGGCGAGCACACGCACAGCTGGCCGAGCACAAGCGCGATGACAGCTGCTGACGGGCTCGAGTCGGGTCGTTGACTTGGGTCGCCGTGGGCCATCGAGAAAAGGGGCAATGGGGCCAGACAGGGACACTGTTGAACCACACTGCGGACACCACACCAAAAACACTACTACACGGCACGGGTGAGGTATCGGCGAGGCGCGGACGGCTGTGCCAAGCCAGCCAGGCGGTCACACACTGCGCCGAGTGCTAGGCGAGGAGGCATGCGGCCAGACGCCGTGAGATGGGCCAGGTCGCGCTATGCTTTCCTCTATCCTCTCCTGTGGTAGTGTAGAGACGGGCTTGGTGGCCAGCTGCCAGCTCTACACTCTACGCCGCTACCACTACTACTACTGCTATTACTATTATTCTGCACAAAACGCAACAGAGTCAAGCTAAGCCGCTGCCCCGCAACGAAGGGTAGTTGCTACGCATGCTCATTGCACGGTTAAATAAACCGGGCACACCCGACTGACCGAGGGTGGGTAGGCGTTGTCGCCAACCAGTAGTGACTCACCGCGCCCGCGGGACGCCATCGATCGATGGTGCCGAGGGCCATGCGGGTGGGCGACACACCAGTCAGTCATCACTTGGCACTGACCGCGGGATTTCCCCACTACGGTCCAAAATTAGCGCTCACTCACGCAACGGTGTGTGTGTTGGTTCCACTTGGCCTATCACCGGATACAATCTATCTTCACTTTCAAGTTAATGAAAACTTTAAGGCCCGTACTCATCTGTCCTCTTTAGGATTAACTTAATTTAAGTTAATTGATTCAGACTGGTTTAATTGACTTAGAATATTGTTGAGATTAACTGTTCCTTAGGTTCTAACAAAAGTTGACCCTTAGAATGAAAACTTTATATCTCAACAGCAATTCACACATACCTTTCACACTGAATAATCTAAAACAAGATAGAGTAGAGAGTAGCTATTTAGATCGAATTTAGTTGTATACAGTAGATTTGAATTTGAAAGCTTAAGTTAAGAGTGAAGAGAGGATTAGAGAATGGTATTTAGTAACTGCTCAAGCTTTATACAGACTCTTCGAATTCATTCTTAGGTCAAATGAGATTAGTAGAACAGGGTCTCTCTTAAATACCTTGATCAGTAAACTTTAAAGAATAAGTCAGTATTTTGTTCGTTTCTTTATTATTTAGAAAATTGTATTTAATGAAAATTTTTTTACCAGTTACTAGAGCCAGAGATATTTAACAAAAATCAAACACTTGTCTACCTTCTCGTGAACCAAAATCGCAGATTCACCGTTTTGTTGATATTTGTTCTTCTACAACAAGAACCTTTTAACTCAACCACGATTAATATAATTTATATTATAATGTACAATAATTGAGTTTAGACAGAAAAAACCTCGATTCTATCCGGTACAGCGAAACTCACTTTCAAGACTCAATAACTTGTTACTGACTACAAATCAAATTTCCTAACTCGAACATGGCAATGAATCAAAAGAGAGAAATGTGGGGAGAGAGTGAGAAAGAGAAAGAGAGAGAAAATTAATCGCCAATTATCAATAGAACCGAATCGTAAAATTGAAGAGATTTAAACAGTTCAAAATTGCACCTGTTCACCAAAGAGGAGAAAAAATCGTAGATTCCCTGTTATTGTTTTAAGAGCATTTTTGATCGAATCACTTTGCCGGTCAGAATTGAGGTCATTCCTTAAAGGAAAAAAATTATGATTAAACATTATTGAGTTAAGAAGTTTATATATATTGATACACTATCCACAGGACAGAACAGGACAAACCACTTCCGTTCACTGTCATCATCATCAACAAAATGCTACTTTGCCAAGTCCATTACACACTCTCAATATAGATATAATATTTAATAATATATTATATATATACTATAAATAGTATATTTGACAAACAAACGAGCAATAACGCGATAAGATACCGAGTATATAAACTTTGAATCATCAAGTCAGTGGCACAACTTTAACAGGGAGAAAGAAAGAGAGAGAGGGAGAGAGTCATCATTAAATAAAAAAAGTGATGGTGATAAAACAACAAATGACAGTGAGCAAAGTGATGAGCTTAGCACACCCACTTTTCCAATTAGTCACAATTAACCAAGTTAACCCTTTCGCTCCCAAAAATTATCAGTAAAAGAGTAATGAGCGGGACGCATACGCCCCAATAGCGCCTTTGGGAGCGAAAGAGTTAAATCAAATTAGGATTTTATAAATTAACTTATATTCTTTTAATTTATCGATTTCATTCATTCATTCAAAAAAACGGACATTGGGAGAAATTATCACTTGCCTTAGCGATTTGGCATTCTTGATCATCAATCAAAACACACATAGACAAAATTCAAACATTTAGCACACACACAAACATTCACAAAATCATTTGATTTGAATGATTAGTTTGGTTATTTGATTATTTTTTTATAAAAAATCAAACAACAAATAAAATATTTTTTAAAAATGGTTGATGAAAATATATATATAGGTTAATAATAAAATTAAAATAACATAAGAAAAAAATAGTCTAGCATATAAGTTAGAGAAACGCACACAGAAAACTGTAAATAGGAGAGAAAGAGAGGGAGGAAACGAGGGAAAGAGGTAGAATTGACTACCAGTGATGTGTTGTGAGTGTGTCTGTGATGTAATGTGTTAATAATAATTAATTAATCGGTGTGACTCAACGCGAGGATTTCGAGTGATTAATCAGCCATTGAAGAGTAATGTCTATATACATAAATATAAATATAAATATAAAATAAATGAATAATGATGAAAATCATCATTGATAACAGTTCAATAATATATTTACCTATATTAGTCTTGTCTTTACACGAAATCGAGTAGCAACAAATCTCCCGTTCTGGAAGCGAGTTCAGATCCCTGGAAAATAAACGAACAACACGGATGAAATAAAATTTCAAGTAAATCAAGGGAGAAAATTTTGATAAAACCACTAGTAATTTTGTGAAATTCAAAACTCCGGAAAGTTTTGATTTTTTAAATATTTATAATATATTTTATAATCCAATTTAGTTTAACTAGAACAACACCCGAATATTCTGCACTAACTAAAAAACATTAAAATATTCTATATATATCAACGAAAAGTATGTTCGTGATTTTCTATGTTGTATGTTCTTCTATTTTTCGTTTTCTGTTACACTTCTCACGAATGCACAGTAAGATTCGAACTCTTAACCAATTCGAATCTAACTTTGAGTGTTATGATTCGAATTCTTAATTGATTCGAATCTAACTCTTTTTATGTTACACAGGCATTTTTCGTTTTCTATCAAACTTCTCGCGCATGCTTAATAAGAACAGAACTCTTAACCAATTCGAATCTAACTATGGGTGTTATGATTCGAATTCTTAACTGATTCGAATATAACTTTCTTTAGCGCCGTTCCTCTTGTAAAAATTCTAAACTAACCAGAAAAGTATATACAGTGTTGTCTCATTTTTACACTTCGAATTTACATTGAAAAGTGAAGCAAAGAGAGAAGTAAACAGTGTTCGATTTATGCGTTGTGAAAGCTACACTGCTTACAATGGCTTGGTGGAAAGTGAAGCAACTAAAACTTGAAGCAATACTGTATGTTAAACTCATGTTGAAACTTACATCTGTGCGATGAGTTGCTTCTCGTCGAGCGCACCAGGAAGGTCTTTTTTGTTGCCCAAAACTAGCACCGGAATACCCTCGAGCTGAGGTTTGGACAGTAGGTTGTGCAACTCGGTGCGCGATGCTTCAATCTTGGCGTGATCGGCTGCATCCACCATGTAACTGTGGGAATGTATTAATAATAAACATTGAGAAGATTGTAGTAAACACAAGAACACATCTAGTGATGTCATTACACTCTTAATCATCTTCTGCATCATCATTTGCGACACATCGTCTGTTATATACAATATAAAAAAATATATACTTACATAATGGCTTGCACGCCACGACAGTACTTTTCCCACATTGATCGAAAACGAGGCTGACCGCCTATGTCCCAAATCTTGATTGACACATTTCCCTTGGTCACCTTGCGCATGTTAAATCCCACCGTTGGAATCATGTCCTCCGAGAATTGACCAGACTGTTTTGTGTCGGAAAATATAATAACATGTTTTAGAAAATATGGAAAAACAATTTTTAATTGGGAATATTCTTTACCGCAATAACGCTGACAAAAGTGGTCTTGCCCGAGTACTGCAGGCCCACCAAGGTGAGCTCTAACTCTTCTTTCCAGAAGAGACTTCGAAGCCAATCGAGAAATCGTTGAAAAATGGCAAACATGATGGGAATTGAGAGTGGTGATGTGATGTGAAGACTAGGTTTGTCACAAGAGAGTTACAGCTGGATTGGTTTTCAAAAATATACTAGTAGGAAAAAAACGACGTAGCAACCGAAATGCAAGAGCGGTCAACACTGGTCTTGTCGAGAGTATAATCTCAACTCAGGAATGGTTGACAATGCGATGTTTGAACGAGATTGATTTGTGACGCACCACTGACATATGGACAGTATGTGTGTGTATGCGTGAGTCTCACGTCTATGGTGAGATCTGTCGTACCCTCCAAGTCCCGTTGGTTTAGTAGGATTTGGAAAGATGACGATAGGCGAAGTGGACAAAGTGTGCCGTCGAAGGAGGGTGTGATAGAGAAGTGACTGGAATCGACACCAAGTGCCAGCTGCAAGTGTCGATCACACAGT
Organism: Papilio phestus; assembly: GCA_018231625.1. Lineage (NCBI taxonomy): Eukaryota > Metazoa > Arthropoda > Insecta > Lepidoptera > Papilionidae > Papilio > Papilio phestus. The sequence goes on along the minus strand of DVQH01001695.1, from coordinate 1,878 downwards.
TATCGCGTTGGTGATGCTGCTGCTCTCCTGATCAACTGATCCCCCCAACACCAACACCACATCATATCACAACAAAGTGCCTTCCACAGATAACGTTATTAATTTAACCCTTTGAGATCTAAACATTAAAAAACGTTTATTTTAAATATTTTTTCATATATAGTGAGTACCTAATTGCCTTACACTGTGTGGGAGAAAGGCTTGTTAACCAATGTGAGTCTAGAAAAGCACTTCGAACACATGCACACACACTAATTAATTTATAAAATACTGTTCGTTTAGTCTCTTTATATAAAACGTGTTGGTAAATTTCAAGAAAAGCGAGTTGTTAACCAATCGATTCTTCTTTGTAGTTTACATTTTCATTTTTGAATAGTTTTTTTCTATAGTAGGTTCAATAATTGAACCGTTCAATTTTAAAAAACATTTAATTTTACAGTTCAATAAACGATTTTTTCAAAATTTAAATTTTTTTACTTTAACAACAAAAATAATACTTTCACTAAACTATAATTAGTAGTTATTCAGAGGGTAACTTACAAAATAGAAACTTATAATAATATTTAATTTTTTATCGGTTATTATTTAAAAAAAACAATTTATGCTTTTATTAATTAATTTTTTTAATGAGTGGTACAATTAAAATTAAGTATTTAAAAAATTATAAAAGTTTTTATATTTAATTTTAGATATTAGATAGATAGGAATATTTTAAAATTTATAAACATTGTCATCTTATGTATCATGTTACATGATTCATGTATCATATGATAATTAAAGGTAAAACCGTTTTGGTTAACCTTACAAATTTATTTGCTAACTTTTTAAAACAAATGTTGCTTAAACTTAATTTTTGGGTTTAACTAACAGTTTTTTAGTCTATGATTTTTTTACAAAACATTTTTTTACATATAAACAATGAAATTCTTATGTTTTGTGCAAATAAATAGAATCCCCAAAAGTACGAAAGGCAAGGTAACACACGGGTTAATTAGTGAAAATCACCATCGCTAGATGGCAGAAGTGTCTTTGTTTTTTGTTTGATTAAAAAGCACAAAATGACAATCGATCGATTAGCACACACTCTGTGATACTCGAGTAGCCGCGTGTCTGGTTTTGGTCGACTCGCATCACCGAGCGCTCTCCCTCTCTCTCTCTCTCCCTCCCTCCCCCACCAACTCACCTACCGCCACGATGATTGTCTCCAACTACCTTCCACGAGTGCCTCAAGACAGTGCATTGTACACCTTAGCGGGTCCGGCAAAGACACCAAATCGAAGTGAATCTACACTCTTTCAACACTCACACAAAAATCATTTTGCACCGCTATCTCACAGGTTTGTCTGTCTGTCTATTTATTTGTGTGGGTACATCTGTTTGATGAACCTTCAACTTCACTCATTTACTCACTCCACTCATGCACTGTCCCACATTTCACACATTATCATTACAGTCGACAATGATACACCAATACAAACAATCATCGTCATCATCATCATCATCGACACACTACCAACCCAACCAATAGTTCGAATGTTTAGTTTCGACCCTCAACCTTCAATCACTAGATAGATTATTTTATTTTTTACAATTTTTCCAACCTCTAAATGTATGTATATCCCAGTTGACCCTTTTTGGACTTTTTGTGTATCTATACCTGAGTGTGTGTGTGACATTTGTTTTCTCTCTACTGAATAGAGTGATCTACTTTTTTTCTTTCCTATCAATTTAGATTTTTAGTTTAGTTTTTTTTGTTGTTGTATAAATATTTGTCACTCGGTTGCTTTGTAATGTTGTGTGACAAACATCATCATAATATAATAACATACAGTGAGTACCCAACTGCTTTACACAGTGTGGGAGAAAGGCTTGTAAACC